>ML288229.1:72934-123353 GCA_005239495.1 Nicotiana undulata
GCGTAGTAAATTGGGTGCATTACCTTGTCTCTGCGCTGCCCCAACACGGCTCCCACAGCGTAGTCACTAGCATCACACATGAGTTCGAACGGTTGCTCCCAGTCGGGAGAAACTATAATCGGTGTTGTGACTAACCGCTTCTTTAGCTCCTCAAAATCCACCCTACAATCATCAGAAAACACAAATTGGTTATCTTTTTCTAGTAACTTACAGAGAGGGTTGGCAATTTTGGAAAAATCCTTGATGAATCGCCGGTAGAATCTGGCATGCCCTAAGAAGCTACGAATAGCTTTGACTGTCGCGGGTGGTGGGAGTTTTTCAATCACCTCGACTTTGGCTCTGTCCACCTGAATACCTCTGCTCGAGACTAAATGCCCCAAAACGATTCCTTCATGTACCATGAAATGGCATTTTTCCCAGTTCAACACCAGGTTTGTTTCCATACATCTTTTCAACACCCGGTTTAAATTTTCTAGGCATTCATCAAACGAATTTCCCACTACAGAAAAATCGTCCATGAAGACCTCCATGATGTCCTCCACCATATCTGTGAAAATGGCCATCATGCACCGTTGGAATGTTGCAGGTGCATTGCAGAGGCCAAAAGGCATCCTTCTGAAAGCAAACACCCCATAAGGGCATGTGAAGGAGGTCTTTTCCCTATCCTCCGGGGCGATAGAAATCTGGTTGTACCCCGATACCCGTCAAGGAAACAAAAGTGAGATCTCCCTGCTAGCTTGTCAAGCATCTGATCAATGAAGGGAAGTGGAAAGTGGTCTTTGCGGGTGGCAAGATTCAGTTTTCAGTAGTCCATGCATATTCTCCAACCCGTGACGGTTCTGGTGGATATAAGCTTGTTTTTATCATTCTTTACTACCGGCATACCACCCTTCTTTGGTACACACTGTACTGGGCTAACCCAGCTGCTGTCAGAGATGGGAAAAATGATTCCCGCATCTAACCACTTTATGATTTCTTTCTTCACCACTCCCTTCATATTCGGGTTCAAGCGCCTTTGGTGTTCCCTGGAAGGTCGGTGCCCCTCTTCTAAGAGAATCTTATGCATGCAATAAGCTGGGTTGATCCCTTTGATATCTGCCATGGTCCACCCAATGGCGGTTTTGCATTATGAGAGTACTTGTAACAGCTGTTGTTCCTGCACATCTAACAAACCATATGAGATAATAACAGGTAGTGTAGAGTTAGGTTCGAGAAACGCGTACCTGAGATGGGCTGGTAAAGGCTTTAGCTCTAACTTGGGTGGTTTTTCAACTGAGGGTTTGGAGGTCGGACTCTCTCTCTCTTCTCTAAGTGTAAATGTTCAATTTCGAGAGTCCTCGGCCATATCCCTTTTCCTTCTAGAGCTAATACCCACTCTGCTAATTCCTCTCCATTCACATCATCTAAGTTCATTAAACATGCAGCCAAAGTATCTCCAACAGTATGAGGTGCATCATCTTCGTCTAGTATCACGTCCACGGCGTCAACGAGAGAGCAGTTGGCGAACTCACTTGGTCGCCTCATAGATTTTTGCACTTTGAACGTGATTTCCTCATCATTGAGTCTCATTTTTAGCTCACCAGTCTCACAATCGATAAGGGCTCTGCCTGTGGCCAAGAATGGCCTTCCCAAGATTATGGGAATTTCTTCATCTACCCGACAATCTAAGATCACAAAATCAGCAGGAAACACGAATTTTCCTACTTGTACTAGCACATCGTCCAGTATACCCGATGGTCTTTTTACCGTTCTATCAGCGAGTTGCAGCAGCATGGATGTATGCCTGGCTCTACCAATCCCCAGTCTTTTATAGATAGCCAAGGGCATGAGATATATGCTAGCCCCCAAATCACAGAGAGCTTTGGCGAAAGCAAAGTTGCCAATAGTACAAGGAATTGTAAAGTTCCCTTGGATTCACCTGAGTATCAGCGGGTAAAGTTCCATGAGGAAGATTGTGCACTGCATTTGAAATTTGCCCCAGTTGTACCTCAATATTTTTAATGGCTGAGTCATAGGCATCTACTCTTTCGCTGATCTTGGCAGTTGACCCAATCACTTGTTGCATCATAGTTTCTAACCTGGAAAATCCATCTTCATGTCTTCCCCCATGTTGCTGCTGAGGGGGATTATAAGCTTGTTGCTGAGCCTGGTTGTTGTATCCCTGCGATCTTTGGTAAGGTTCCATGTTACCCTGAGGTCTCATGGTACCCATGTTACCATTATTGTGTTGCATGTGGAGTGGTCTGTAAGGTTGAACTTGCTGACCCCAATTCTGACCTCCCTGTCTCTGACCTCCATAATTAGTCACATAGTTCATGTCTTCCGGATAAGGAGCTTGATTGCAGTCTGCATTCCAGTGATTACCCATAGGTTGATTTACGCAAGATATGCATAATCCCTCATTGGTAGTGTCTACAATATGAACCTGCTGCTTCACGCTTGATTCTTCCACCTTCTTTGTGAGAATACTCATCTGAGTCATCAATGTAGCCATTTTCTCCGCCATAGTGTTAGATGGGTCTAATGGCACTGAGTGAACAATTGGGGTGATAGGTGCACCCCTAGTGGTCCANTCCATGTCTTGCTGAGATATGCTCCACCTGCTGATGCATCTATGTTGGCTTTCACACTGCCAGCCATCCCCATATAAAACCGTTGCCCCAACATCTGTTCCGGAATACCATGATGTGGGCAAATAACCAGCATCCCTTTAAATCTCTCCCATGTTTCTTGTAGCGTTTCCATGGGTTTCTGTCTAAAACTTATTATCTCATCGATCTGATGTGCTGTCTTGTTGGGTGGATGAAATTTTCCCAAAAACTGCTTGACCAGTTCCTCCCGTGTTGTAATAGAATTGATTGGGAGGGAATTCAGCCAAGTCTGAGCAACCCCTGTTACCGAAAACGGGAACAATAACAGTCTTAGCGCATCTGGGGTAACATGAGACTGGCGCTGAGTTTTGCATATGGACAGAAAGTTCTTCAAATGTTGCTGAGGGTCCTCAGCATATGATCCCGAAAATAGCCCCTTATTCTACAACAAATGCAGCATGTTATTCGTGATCTGAAATGACTCTGCTTCAATCTGGGGGACCACAATAGCAGTTGCCAAGTTATCAGTTGTGGGTTGAGCCCAATCATATAGTGGCGCCTCAGGTGCAATGGGTGCCTGAGGTACAGCATTTCTCGCTGCAGGGTTGCCCAGCCCATCACCAACAACTTCACCATCAATGTTAACTCTGTTGTTTCGTTCCGCCATATCAAATTCTATGGGTTCAATGTTTGTCTGTCGTTTGCTCCTTTGATTGGCTTTGTTCACGACCCTAAAAACTTTTCCGGGGTCTGATAAAGCTTCAACAACGTCACCCATCCTCAAAGAGATCCTAGGCATGCACCTGTGCCACCGATTCAACAAACGTTAGAGATTCAATAATTGAATGAAATCAAATAAACTTGACTACAATGAAGAATTTTGTATTTTCTTCCAACTACAATTGATAATACCGTTAAAGTCCCCGGCAACGGCGCCAAAATTTGATCACGCTCAACTGTGTCTAATAAAAGACTACGCGGGCGTTGTAAATATAATCTGGGGTATTATGCCCAGAGTCGATCCCACAGAGACTTAACGTATCAGAAGAAGCTTTTAAAATACTAAATTCTTATTTGTCAACCTCCTCAAACTTTATGAATAACAGTTGATGTTGTGATTACTACTACAGCTAATTGAATCTGTAAAACTAAGAGTAACTAATAAGCAGTTGTAACCAATTGGAATAAAAGTCTAAGGTAATGGTTTCCCCCGTTGGTTCTTTCCCTAGTTGTATGTTCCTATAGCTTTGATTTGGTTGTCTCTNTGAATTCCTTAAGTTTATATAGGGTTTGGGGCTTAAAATCCCGTGTTTTGTACTTAAGTCCCTGAATTTTACGAGTTCTGCCGCGGTCGCACCGCGGTTACGCCAGGACCGCGGCCAAACATGCTCTCTGAATCTGCGACTGCTTCCTACCGTTGTTGCACCGCGGTCGCGGTAGGATCGCGGTAGGCCTATTTCAGCTCTTCTTTTGCATATTACTTGGTGCACTTTGTGGGTATTATTTGATTGGCCTCTTTCTTTCCGTAATTGACTCCAAAAATGTTCCAACGTCCTTTTCTTATGATATTTCACCTGCAATGCACGAAAATCACTAATCAGAGCATATTGTTATCTATATTTACATAAAAATGATATAAAATGTGGTTCCTAAGGGGCCTAATTATAGTCAAATTCACCTATTATCAATTGGGTTGGGGGAACTGGGTGCATGTTGATTGGATGGTCATTCACAGGTTGTGCTTCTTCACGGAGTGCATCCATGTTCCATGCCGTAAATATTGAATTTAGGGTCGTGTTCTCCTCCGATTGAAAGAAGGGAAGGTTTATTGGTAGATTTAGGGGGTAGTGTTGGTTGGTAATTTGTGAAAGGTTCAACTGCGATTGCATTGTTTGTATCAATGTGTGGTTCATGTTGGGTACTAGGGAGTTGATTATGTTGTTGATCCACATTTGATTTGTGTAATTGTTCATTGCTAGATGCATTCTCTCCGAAATAAGTCGGGCTAGATAACGTGTATTTTGGATTATTATCACCATTTCTTGCCCATTGATTTGGATGTTGAAGGTGATGGCATGGCCCAAAAGGCCTGCTACTAGCCATGATGTTGGTTAGTAATTCTGTGATGGAGGTGGAAATTTAAAAATAAGTGGTTGATTTGGTAGGTGGGGAGGGAGTGGAGGGAGATTGTCCAATGTTTGGTTCCTCTATTGATGAAGGATGTGGACTAATCTGAATTTATTTCTCGATGTGAATGGTAGCCTTGGCATTATTACTAGCGATGTTATTTATATTATGGTTTTTGGTAGGAGGTGATGATGAAGAAGTAGGGTTATTGTTATCCTTTGTCAGATCAGTTTGCATGGAAGATGTATGGGTTTTAACAAGATCATTTGTAGATTTATCTTTTGACACATGTTGGATTTTTTTTCTCCCATTTGGCATGCAAGGCCAAGTGTACTTTGGACTCATTATGGATAGAGTTTTTGTTATTATTAAGAGTTATGTTGGATAAGTTTGTGGGCAGAAGTATTTTTTTGATATTTGAGGAGTTGGTAGTAACATGTTGTTTTAATAATTTTTGTTCCAATGATTGAGTTCCAATTTTCAATGCTTCTCCAGTTGGCTCCATGAGTACTAGTATATCATTAGGAATGTTCATATCTGTTTGCATGCATTGGTTGTCTTTTAAACTATTTTTTAATGAAACAATTGTTTCACTACAAACAATGTGCAGGTCTACAAGGTGGGTAAATTTGTTGGATATATCTACAACCTATTTGGAAGAATTAACGATTTTGGAAGAAGCATATTTGATTTTTTTGTCAGTGACAGAAATAATAGCATGTTCCTTTTCAATGTACCTAAGTTTTCGAGTATTAAGATTCTTACCTGTGGCAGCATCTGATATTTTTGTGCTTATACCTGTTATTGCTGCCTTGATTGGTGATTTTGAACGTGTACAGAGAACCTTTATTTTGGTAAAGGGTATTGTCTTCTACTCCCCTTTATCTATGTCCTGTACATTGGTTGGTTGATCATTTTTTTGTGAATTGGCCTTGGCAGCTTGTAGCTTTGAATATGGACAATGGATGAGGTTATGACCTAATCTGTCATAATTTTTGCACAAGAAATTTTCTTCTTCATATAGGATTTGTTGTTTATAGGATCCAATAAAAATAAAGGATTTGACAAGTAAATCCATCGGTATTTCAACACATAATCTTGCATTTATCGGCCTCTTAGCGTTGATGATGTGCAGGCGTCAATCCGTAGTAGTTTGCCTATTTTATTACCAATTGTTTGCAGTATAACACCATCGTAAAACTCTATTGGGAGCTGTGGTAATCGTATCCATACCGTTGAATATAATTATTTGGCTTCACTAGCCACAAATTGAGGCTCCCATTTCTGGACCGATAGAAAGAAACCATTAATGAACCACGAATCATGTTTTCTTGTTAAACTTGACTATATAATAATCTGCTCCAAGATCCATGAGTGTGAAATTTTCAGTAGGTTTCCATAGCTCTTGTATTTTTCTTTTTAGGTAGTAATGAAGGATACGTTTACCCATGAGTGAATATTTTCAAGGATGATAGATCTGTTGAAGATCTTCCACCAATAAGTTAACTTTTAATTTTTCACTAATTGCTCATTCCATGCGTATGTGGGTGAGCCTGCTCTAAATCGTCCATTGGAGAGTCGTATGGTATAGGTTGAATGTAGGTTTTCCTTTGCTGCATGGATATGTTATTTTCTTCTGAATTTGCTAGTAGCATATCCTTGAAGGTATGTGCAGGATTTTGAAGGGATGAAGAGGTTGGGATAAGTTGTGTAATAGACCCTGCAGTGTCCCCATTATTATGGTTTCCTTTATTAAGAAAAATGTCTGGTGGTTTTGGAGGAACTAGTTTTTAGGCACGTGCGATGCACGTGTGTTCCATGTCAATAATATAAATTTTTCAAAAATAATATATATAGCTAATAATAAAACATGGTATAAGAAGTAACATTTGAAGGCTCCTATTTAAATGACTTGATTATTGAACTCTACTTGTACAATTAAAATGAGCTAATTTTGTATTATTAGGTGCAAATATGTAATTCAATCATATTGCAGCAAATATTTTCTTATAGATAATATTCTCGGTGTGTTCCATGATGAGATAGACAGACACTAATTCAGAGAAAGAGAAAGAAAGCTAAAGAGTATATAATTTGAGATTTTTTCTTCTTTTAATCTTATAAGTCACTTATCAATCTCCATGAAGCTTAAAGCTCATATTAAAATATATACATTGCAATATATTAATGCAAAATTCAAAAATAGTTACTTTTCAACCTTTATAATTAAAAAATAGCCATTGTTATGGAGTTATATTTATGGAATTTGAAACTCCATGATATCCCCCTTCCAAATAATAAATCGCAATCATAACATTTTAAAAAGAGTCATATGCAATTAATTAATGGAGTGAATATGGCATCATAGAATTTTTATGTTTCATTTTTTGTATGTCAGTTGTCGATTGCTTTATGTATTACGTACTATTTCGTAAAAATTTAACATTATGTGAAAGTAATCTTTTTTAGTTTTAGCTATATGTAGTACAAATCTTAAAGACACCAAATTTTATAGCTAAACCAACCAAAGGAAANTCTCCCACATCAGTAAAATATGTGCAATGCAAAGCAATTACATCATTAAGAGAAAAATGAAACTATCAGGATAAGATTGAAAATATCATGAATCACAATTGGAAAATTGTAGCAGACAAGCAAATGTATATCATCCACCTTTAGTTTAAAACTAATTGAAACAAAATACCTGGATGCAACAATCCATTTCTGCTTCTAGCTCAACAGAAAAAGACACGACTGCGACAATTGCTTACGTATGAAAAATAAGTCTGCGATAATAAATTAAGGACTTTGTAAACATGCATGGTCATATTTACTATTATTAACATAGAATTGTATGGCCAGCCAATTAAATCCTGCATGAAAAAAAGGGAACAAACAATAATCGAAGGTAGGGAACAGACAATAATCAATAAAATAATTCATAAATAGAAGGGCAAAAAGGAAGAAGGAAGCAAACAGAAGAAGAAGCCCTGCAACCTGCAAAACAGAATGACTAAATAATATAAGCAAAGGCTCCACAACCGATTGCTTACATAAATTAAATCAAGTTTTCACGTTTATGATTTTGAAACCCCATTTTCGAAAGTAGGATCCTGGCTCAAGGCTTTACCTTCCCCAACAATTTTTCTGATATTATTCAATATCCTAATAACGTTTGCAGCTAAGACTACCATGATCCTTCATTTATATGAGAAAACTAAAAAAATTTAATAAAATTATTATTTTTTTTAACTGAAAAGTTTTGGAAACAAAAGTCTTTTATGTTCCTCCTTAAATTGTGTAATGTCTTAAGACCAAAAAAATTTAAATAAGCTAAACTGTAATTAAATGAGGAAAAACGAAACAATGAGAAAAGGGATAAAATGCTTTTCTAGTAGCCGTTTAAGAATTGCCAAAAAAAACAGAACATGAATATTATATCAACATTCTCTTCATTTGCTCACAATTTCAAACTAGTTGAGTATTTGTAAAGATTTTATTAGTTTTAAAGAGCATAATAATGATTGGTAANCTTCCAAATAATAAATCGCAATCATAACATTTTAAAAAGAGTCATATGCAATTAATTAATGGAGTGAATATGGCATCATAGAATTTTTATGTTTCATTTTTTGTATGTCAGTTGTCGATTGCTTTATGTATTACGTACTATTTCGTAAAAATTTAACATTATGTGAAAGTAATCTTTTTTAGTTTTAGCTATATGTAGTACAAATCTTAAAGACACCAAATTTTATAGCTAAACCAACCAAAGGAAATAAATGAGAGAAAAGAAAATTAGTAAGATAGGAATGGTTCCATATTAAAGAACAATGCGAAAGAATAGAATATCATACAAAATTAAGAATCCACAAAGTTCTCACTTTTCGTATAATCTGAATAAATTTAATATATATTATATATATATATATATATATATATATATATATATATATATATATATTGCATACCCAAACATTTTACTCCAAACACAATACTTTTTTATANAAATAATATAAGCAAAGGCTCCACAACCGATTGCTTACATAAATTAAATCAAGTTTTCACGTTTATGATTTTGAAACCCCATTTTCGAAAGTAGGATCCTGGCTCAAGGCTTTACCTTCCCCAACAATTTTTCTGATATTATTCAATATCCTAATAACGTTTGCAGCTAAGACTACCATGATCCTTCATTTATATGAGAAAACTAAAAAAATTTAATAAAATTATTATTTTTTTTAACTGAAAAGTTTTGGAAACAAAAGTCTTTTATGTTCCTCCTTAAATTGTGTAATGTCTTAAGACCAAAAAAATTTAAATAAGCTAAACTGTAATTAAATGAGGAAAAACGAAACAATGAGAAAAGGGATAAAATGCTTTTCTAGTAGCCGTTTAAGAATTGCCAAAAAAAACAGAACATGAATATTATATCAACATTCTCTTCATTTGCTCACAATTTCAAACTAGTTGAGTATTTGTAAAGATTTTATTAGTTTTAAAGAGCATAATAATGATTGGTAACTGTAGAGACCCAACAATACTATCATGGTAGATGTTATTTATGACATAAAATTGATCACTTTCTCAAATTATTCACGTTTTGGGAGAAATGAAGAGAAGTTTGCATTAGTTTTTAAAGAATAATTTAATTTACTTCTATAGATATTTATTATTTATTAATGTAAATTTTACTTTTTGGTACAAAATTATTATAGGAATTATAGTGTGTAAAAAAAGGGTAAAATAGTCTTTCAATTTTTGATGGGCATTTTAGTAATTCAATCTTACCTAAAAGTCTTCGTACTTATAATATAGTATGATGATATGGAAAGATTGATTGGTGGAGTCTGTTAAATTGGTCATACTTTTTAGTAGTAGGAGCTTTTTAGAAGATGAAGATGAAGATGAAAAGACTTGGAGAGAAGGCATATGATCCTATATAAAGGCAAATGATGAAAGTGGAGGCAAAGATATATACCTTTGCTTCAAGCTTATACTCCATAATGATCTTATAAGGAAGACAAGAAGATGTGTAGATGTAGAAGATGCAATCCACTATTTGGAGGGGCGTACGTAGCATATAAGTAACGGATTCAACTAAACTCAGTGTGTAAAAATCTATTAAAATTGTAACAAATAGTAAATTTGAACTCATAGCTTTAAAAATATAATGGGTTTAATGCTAAAACAAAAAATTAAAGGCTGAACTCATATAATTTAAATTCTGGATTCGCCTCTTGGCACTAGCCAAAGAGACTAAGATGGTGCACGCTGTGCGAGAAAGCAAAACTGACTTATGAGTAAAACTGCTTGAGATTAAGAAGGGAACGAGAGGTTGATTCTTTGGAGGAGATAATTTCAAAAAAATTGTAGCTGGGAAGCGGACTGGATCACTACTAGAATTTATCCTTTAAAGAAAAGCACCTAGAATGAAAGAAAGAAGGGACGTCAAGTGCAGCCAATGTATCCAAAATTGATGACATCTTGTGTGTTATACCACATACGATTACCATTCTAAAAGCAAATTGAATATATCATGCAATGCTTTAGCAACCCTTTTTAAATACGGGTTGCCTCCAATACACCCCCTTAGGGTAAGGTCCTTCCCCAGACCCTGCATAGATACAGGATGCTTCATGCATCAAACTGCACTTTTTAATGCTTTAGCTACACGTACATCAATTCCAAAGTTAAAAAACTCAGACCTCTCTGTCACAACATCCCTACATAATAATCATTCACTATAAAAGCTTAGTTGTTCTCGGAACCAAATATTATATTATGTTATAATATATGTCCTCCCTCTAAAACAACACTTCACTGTAGCAGCCAAAAAAAATTCCGAACAAACGAGGCTATTACAGAGAGGTTTGACTTGTATACCAAAACTGCAGATACTTCTTTCAAAATGAAACAATAAGATGCTCGAAAGATTGCAGAAGTACCAAACATGTGCTTTTTAACAAAAAGGCAAAACAAATAAACACATCTTTCAACTAAGCTTAGTATTGTATCTTTGTAGTAATTGGTATCCCTTCACCCTTAACCTTATATCACTGGTTCAATATCTGGGAATGAAAAACTTCTTAGTAGGAGCTGTTTATCCCCTTAGTGGACCTACCCAACAAGATGAACTTCGTATACCGGGATGGTTGAAAAAAGAAAGGGAAAACTATGGAACCCCTTCCTTCATCCCATGAACTCCACCCTCTCCACACAACCAACAAACCACCCTCCCTCATAACAGGACACACCTTGTTCTCCCATTAAAAGGAGCCAACAATGGCAAAAGAATAAGTCCCATTTGATTACTAACAAATTCAATAAACAGCTAGATTTCGATTTCAGTAGATTAAACAATTGGGTTTCTTTCCTCTCTTCTATGGAGAGTAGTAACATGAGAGGAGGAGGAGGAGGAGGAAAAATAAGGAGAATACACTAGCAATACCCTGAACACATACATGATACATGTACACACTTCAATTTGCATTCAGCTATATGGTCAAACAAAAGTTGAGCAAGACTAATACAAATTGTTTTCTGTTTCTAGTGCAAACAATGTAGAAGTCCTCATTTTGACTTTTGTTTTTCCTTGAGCACCCAAAAAAAGAGCGAAAATAGAACAAAAGAGACAGACTTAAATATCCCAATGACCCATAGTTACTTGTCCTTCCAACAGTATCAATATATCTCTCTATTTTACTCCTCACCCAAAAATATAATAGCATCCTCAGAACCTGAGACGCTTTCACCAGAGACTGCTGTGTCCTTCATGTCCTCAGAATCCTCAGTCAGAGTGGGCAATTCCAGCCAAAAGCTTTCTAACTGGTCAGGAGTAAACCAGTTTTTCTTCATCTACAAAGCAGAAAGAATTATGAGGATTAGAGGATTTCTTGATATGAAGATGATAGATATAGATTGACAAAGGACTCACAAAGTAAGGATAGCCTTCAGATATGCTAAAGTTTTCCGGAGCGCTCTCTAGGAAAAGGCTAATGTAGTACAAAGCAAATCTACCGCAGTCCGTACCATTTGACTGCTGTGGTACCTGAAAATTTTCAATTCAGGCTAAATGAGAGACCATTAGTAAGTAACATCAGAAACATGAGTGAAAAGTATTGCGACCTTAGGAATCAATAACTTGATTTTCCTAATCAGCTGCTGGCTCTCTGGCCTCTCTTCATTTTTGAAAATGCCCAAAACAAATCTACAAATCAAACAAAACAAAGCATACAAGTAAATTAACTAGAAAAACAAAAATCCTAAGGTAGTATGTTCATCGAGGAAAATACTTTCTTATCTCAGGTTCATATCGCGAGGATCCCGCCATATGCAGTGAATCCAGTAACAACATACAGGGAGTTTTGGATTCTGACTCTAAACTTTCGCCGAAATGGCAAAAGATCAAAAGACACCAATGATCCCTGATAAATAACATCTCAGTATATAAAGCACAACCAAAAAAATTATATGCAACTTTGGCATAACCAGATAACAAATCAGATACACATACCAGAGAACGATGGGAACAAAAACATATTTTTTCGAGAATATGTCTCGCCCCTTAATCCACCTCAACACCTTAGGCTTGAATAATTTGGTTGTGTATAAATAAAACCACATGGAGTCAAGGTATGCAAATGAACTTTTCTTATCCTCTGGTAGTTCCCTCCATATGTTCCTACATAATCCCAAGAAGTTATGCTCAAAACAGAAACTGGCAAACATGAATATACTTGCATAATTTAGCACACAGAACCCACAAACTTACTCCAGGTAGCAGTCAAAGTCAACCGAGTTTAACTTTCCATCTGATTTGCCATTCCTTTTATTTGACAGTCCACGGAGGCGAGCAGAACGTCGCAGCAGAACAGCTGAATCAAGTGCAGCAGCTACTTTTTTACTTTTTGTTTTTTGACCTGCGCGTGGGTGTTCTTTTGAGCGAGACTGACTTGGAAGTTCCCCATCAGTTCCTTTTTTACCAAATCCTGTCGTGACACAATTTACCATTCCGACAATAAGCATTTTTTATTGTCTGGTGAATCTAATAAGAGTTATAATTTTCAAAGCAGGAAGTGTTGGTGGCTAAGAGCAACACAAGAATCAAAATAAAGTTATAACTAGAATTAATTGCACCCTTAGTTATTGCTTTTGAGGAGAACCAGGATGTGAAGGCACTAGACACCGGTTCTTCTCAACTAAGTTGCTCTGACATGGCAGTTTAGGTGCCGCACCCGTGTCGACACGACACTAGTATGGGTGTGGGTATGGGATCCCGGATCTGGTCAAAAATTTTGGGTGCTTTAACCATCGCGGACGAAAAAATTCGAGACGAGATAAAACTTGATTCTCGAAATCAAAACAAAAGCTAGGATAAATTTGAAGAAAGTAGCATATATTATCTAGGAAATCAATCATTTACTTGTTTACAACTTTAAAATAAAAAAGAAATCCACACTTTACATGATATACGTAAGTATTCCACAAAATTTCTCTTAATTTAGAGATATTTTTATTTTTTTCAAATTACTTTTAGCTGGATCCCCGCATCCGTATCCGTACTAGGATCCATATCCCCGGATCTTAGAATTTACATCTCGAAGGATCCGACCACTAGATCCGCACCCGTGTCCGAGCAACTTAGCTTCTCAACCACCAAATCCAATAAAGTACAAGGGAATGGTGCATGGGAAAAGGAATTATTTAGATAGCAAAAGCCCTTAGGAGAAGAGACCAAACAGTTAATTGGACATTGCTTCACCTTTCAACCATTGGGTTGATAACACTTGATTCATCACCAACCAATGACTTTAGTGATGTAATTTACAGTGGTAATTATACAAACTAATAAAAAACAAACCAATATCAGATTTGTGTATTCTGAACAACAGCTCATAAGCAACTACGGCATAACAAGTTCAGGAAAAAGTTTATACCACTAGGCTTCGCATAAAAATAATTACTTAAACAGTAGCCCAAGCAACAATTTTGTGTGAGTCAAATTATCAGTCTATAAAAGCAGATGTAAAAGAAAGAGAATAACAATAATTGGGGAAATAAAAGACAGAAGGGAAAGTATAAAACCATTTCTCCTTCTTTTGTCCATCAATCCTGAACTGAAGGATAAAGCGATATAGAAGTAGGACTTCAAAAATACTGAAGTTTCCTTTTGTTTCTCCAACAGAAATGGAAGTAAAATCTGAGAGAAACGCTTCAAGTTCTCTAAACAATCATGGCGGACTCTTCCTGAGATTGGTAAAAAAGTAAAAGACAAAGATAACAAAAATGATTGCCTGCGATGATTTTCCTTTTCTAGATCAGGAAAAAACAGTATAGGAAGTTGTCCTGTGATTGCCAACCTAGGATTTAATGATAGGAGGCAATACACAGGAGAGGGGTGTGTGTGTGCGCCCCCGAGAGAGAGAGGTGCAAATGAAGGAGAAATGGAGGCGCTGAAACAAAATGATGATTAGGGCAAACAAATGCATTTAAGTGGAATGTAGAAATAGTCATTAGCATAGACCCGATTCTTGCGATATCTGGACTGGAGACGTAATCTACGTATGGTTAAAGTAGTCTGGATTGCCTTCTAAAGCAATTTGCTAAAGTGTAGCCAAAGCACTACTGTTCCATTAGCTGAAAAGTATAGTCTGGATACGATCTGCCAAAAACCTTTAATAAATGCATATCTAACACAAAAGAAATTAATGACACATATTCTCCCCATTTTTGTGAAAATAAATAACAGGAAATGAAAATGTTCTTAGTCCTGATAAGGTCGACAAAATACTTTAAAAACTGTTGAGTGATAATTTTAAAGGTAAGGTCCAATAAAAGAAAGTAAGATCTGCATAGTTTGCAAGGTTTTATTATGAGATATATGAATTAGTTTCTCTTAGAGTTCTTTTAATTTTTTTTCTTTACAAAATAAATAAACAAGAAAAGTAAGTTAACAAAAAAGTCCAAAGGAGTCTAAAATTTCCTCAACTACAGGAAGAAAGGGAGCAAAGTGCGATTAAGTAATAGGACTCCGAACACTTTGTATGGCAAGTAAAGACATGCTGTAACACCAAAGATACAAATACGGCCATTTTGCTCATTAACAGATGTTGGTAAATTCTTGCATTCACCTAACTAGATTCACACCAAACAAGTGGTAAGCTGCATCAAGATTGACTCTTTCTTGATCGATTGGAAACACAAGGCCTCTTGAGTGGTTGTAGGAAACCCCTAGCAGTTGCCTACACCATCAAAATCTAAAATACAGCCACCTAACATTTGAACAGATCAATGCAAGGATTAACTGCATCAAAAGCTGAACAAACAAGAATTCGACTTTATACCGTTAACTATATTGCGGCAGTTCACCTGTGATTCCTTGCCTTGGGAAGACCGCAACAAGGTAGGTGCTCTATTGAATCCCATCAATAGTCTTTACCCAGCACCATCCTTGCTACTTGTAACACAAAGTCAAACCAGAGACGCCTAATATGGACATTTAAGATAGGTTCTTTTGACTACAAAAAATTTTAGGCCCTTGGTCTTCCCCGTACAGAAATGTCCTACTGTTCTATAGTAACTTGGCCCCTCCGGCCTTAGCCATCTTGCAACTACTGCCTTGGCCTCCTACATATACAAACATTAAGTATTCCATGAACCAAAGATCCTTAAGTCTTCCAAATAAAAAAGCCAAAGGGAAGTATTGGCGGAACAAAAAGCAATAAGGATATTTTTCCATGAGAATATAGCGGAAATCTCGTTAAATAGAACTACAAATCAAATCCTTCATTTATGCATTAACTAGCATCATAGTGAATGTAAAATCACTTATTCCATGACAAATGATCCCAACTAAAACCATACTTTTTTGTTGGGCCACTGCAGGGCCTTTTTCAACTTAAGCAGTGAACACTAAAGAAATGTTTGGACTGAATTATCAAAATGTTTATGATTATTTAGTAAGATTAAAAATAATCAGTTTTATTGATGTAATAGTTAGCACTCCTAGTTAGCTCCAAAAAACTGTTTTTTTTACATTAGCCTGATTCAAGATTAAAGAAAATAGTTTATTTAGCAAATCAGGTACAATTGTCCAAACCAAACAGAGGCCTAATAAATAAAGATTTGACTTAGAAAAGGAATTCGTTAAGGTTGAACATGAACCAAAAAAGAAAAAGAGAGAAATATATAATTCTAAAGTGCTCCTGGAAAGTCGGAAGGAATATATGTTTGAGACTGTTGTGACAGAGTATAAAAGATAGGTATAACAATGAGCTCGTGATTTAAAAGGATGACCGAAAGAGGGAGCAGAAGATAGGACTATAAATAGGAAAGGAAAATCAAGTATTTAGGAGTAGATGGAGCTAAAATAAGTATATCTATCCTTTTACAATGGAAATTGGGAGCAAATCATGTGGCAAACTAGAAGATCTAAACCATGCCAACCAAAGATAAAATATAACCAAAAAATTTCCAGCATGTTATTTATAGCTCTCAAACGTTGTCAGTAAAAATAAAGATAAAATTGTTGTCTAACCCTTGATCACTAAGTTGGTAGCTAATGTGTTGTTTGACAGTTGTTTTTGTAAAGGACTCTTAACTGATTCAACCTTATCCATTAACGTAGCCCTTATCTGTATCTTTTCTGTATCTTTTTGTTAGCCTTTTCTTTAGGAGTTTGTTAGGTTGTATGTATCTGTATCTTCCAGAAGATTTATTGTTGTAATTTTGCTCTATATAAAGAGCTACTGCTTCATTAATAAAATTAACTCCCTTTCATTCAGTCTACAGCCTTCCTCTTTATGGTATCAAGAGCTTAAAAGTACTCTTGCTAGTCAGATCCTAGTTTCTTTTCCGCATCCCTACCCGACCCAAATGACTGCTACTACCAACGCTGCAAACAACAACACTGTTGTTCAATTTAACCCTGTCACACAACTTCCTAATAAGCTTGCAGGTAGTCATAATTTTTCCCTCCGGAAGGCTCAGGTGTCGATGCTTATGCGTGGGCGCGATATCTATGGCCATCTTGATGGAACTACTCCTGCCCCTAGCCAACCATCTCCTCAAACAATCACAACAACCCTGCGTACCTATCCTGGTTTCACCAAGATCAGCTTATTCAAAATGCCATCCTGGCTTAAGTTGATCCTACCCTTGCTGCATCTGTTGCTTCAGCAACCTCTTCAAAGGCTGCCTGGGATGCGCTTCACATAGCGTATGCCAATAAATCCCAAACACGAATTTTTAGTCTACGAGATCGCTTAGCTCGTCTTGCAAAGAATGCTTTACCTGTCGCTGACTATATGCATCAGGTTCACTCTCTCTCTGATGAGCTTGCTACAGCTGGTGCTCCTGTATCCAACGAGGAACTCATTGTGAAGACACTCACTGGTCTTGGATCAGATTTCAAAGAATTTTCAGCAGCTATTCGGGCACGAGATACTACTATCTCATATGAAGAGTTGTATGAGAAGCTACTTGACCATGAACTCTTCCTGAAGCATCATGATACTCATGCTTCTCTCGCAAATTCCATTACTGCTGCTATTGCATAACGATCTACTGCTCAACCTCGCAACAATACCAACAACAAGCGTTACAATAAAGCAAACAACAATCAACCCAATCGAGGCCAACCATGGACGCCTCGTAAGAACTTTGCTCAGTCTGACAACCATCTGGTTTGCCAACTATGTGATCGTCCTGGCCACTCTGCCCGAGTTTGTCGCAACCAGTACCACAATCATTTTCAGGCTAGAGCCAACTTTGTTGGACGTCAATCACAACAACAACCATCATGGATCATCGACACGGGGGCCACACATCATATCGCTTCAGATGCTCAAAGCCTAGCAACTGCTCAAGACTACCACGGACCCGAGGAAATCGCCATGGGTAATGGTACTACCATACCTATCTCCCAAACTAGTAACATTGAACTTAAAGCATCACAATATCGCTTTACCCTATCTAAAACTCATATTCTCCTGCCATAAAAAATAATCTCATATCTGTCTCTCAATTTTGCCGTGATAATAACACATCCATGGAATTTTTTCCATTTTCTTATCTTGTGAATGATCTGAATACGGGGGCGACCCTAGTTCGAGGGCAGAGTAATGGGCGACTGTACACGTGGCCACCAGATAGGCATCCCAGTGCAACGTGGTTGTTCCAATTCAATTGTGGCACCAACATTTGGGTCATCCAAATCATCGCGCTTTAAATAATATTTTGCATAAGTTTTCAATTCCTGTTAGTTCTTCGAAAGTTAGTTCTGATTGTATTTCCTGCAATTCTAATAAAAGCCACAGGTTACCTTTCTCAGGTAACTCCGTGAAGAGTCAACGACCCTTACAAACAATTTACAGTGATTTATAGGGGCCTGCACCAATTTTATCCATCGATCAAAAAAGATATTATGTTATATTTGTGGATCATTTTTCAAAATATATGTGGCTATACACCTTGAAATCTAAACAGGAAGTTTCGGAAGTCTTTAAAACGCTACATCCACTCTTAGAAAGACGTTTTCAAACAAAAATTTCTTCTTTTTATACTTATGGAGGAGGTGAATTTCAAAGCTTAACTTCCTATTTAAAATCACACCACCATACACTCCTCAACGAATTGCGTTGGTAGAACGTCGTCACCGATATGTTATTGAAACTGCAAAAACACTTTTACACCAAGCCTCATTACCCCTAATTTTTGGAGTTTTGCCTGTCACCAAGCTGTTTATCTTATACATAGACTCAGTGCACCAGTTTAATCGGTGCCCATATGAAATTTTATTTCAAGAAGCACCAAATTATGAGTCTATTAAAACTTTTGGTTGTTTATGTTATCCATGGCTCAGACCATATGCCAAAAATAAACTAGAACCCAAGTCAATGCCCTGTGTTTATTTAGGTTTTTCGAATAAATATTATTCTCATCAGTGTTTTGATCCCGTCACCTCTAAATTCTATCTTTCTAGAGATGAGGTATTTTTTGAAAATAATTATCCCTTTGCAAATACCTTTCAAAAATATAGGGAAACTAATAAACTCCCAGCATGGGATACATTATATAAAGACTTTAAAAAGGAAAATACTGATATATCTTCTATAAGTGCAAATTCTGAACTGCCACCTCCAATTTCCGGGCATATTCAGTCGCCAATTACTTCTCCTCTTCCTATGCGTGCCTCTTCAAGTTCAGGTAATGATCCCTCTTCCTCTAATTTCTATGGGCAAGATAATCATAACCAATCTTCACAACCTGAATCTAACTCCTCTAACCAAGATAACCAAAACTCATCTTCAATTTCGAATCAGCTCACCTCGGCAGCTCCTCCAAGAACCACACAACCTATCACCATAACCTACCAACGCCGAAACACGCTCCCCCAACAGCATGTACCACACACCAATCAACCCCCACTTTTTACGACCACGCCTACCCAACCTCCACTTCGTCACCCAATGGTCACAAGGTCTCAGACTAACCATCTAAAACCCAAGCAATTTCACCTATCGGTTCAATCCACACTCATGCCTGAACCTATACCAAAGACCTTTAAACAAGCACAATCTTATCCTCATTGGCGGACTGCAATGCAGTCTGAATTTGATGCTTTAGTTAGAAACAGGACTTGGGACTTAGTACCCAGCGATCCCTCAAGGAATGTGGTTGATTGCAGATGGTTGTTTAGGCTTAAGCATAAGTCCGATGGTTCGATTGACAGGTATAAAGCAAGACTTGTTGCGAAAGGCTTCAGACAACGACCTCGTTTAAACTTTCACTCAACTTTTAGCCCGGTGGTTAAACCTACAAATGTTCGTTTAGTTCTTGCTATTGCAACTCAACTCCTGGCCCATTCACCAGTTGGATGTTAATAACGCCTTTTTACAGGGAAGGCTTGAAGAAGAGGTATACATGAAGCAGCCTACAGGTTTTGAATCTAGACAATATCCTACTCATGTATGTAAACTTAATAAAGTTATCTATGGTTTGAAACAAGTTACACGAGCTTGGTACACTAAGCTGAAAAATTATATTCTTACCCTTGGTTTTATCAAGTGTGAATCTGATGCATCTCTTTTTATTCTTCATAAGCTTGGAGTTACTGTGTACATCCTAGTTTACGTGGATGATATCATTGTGACCGGTAACCAGCCACATGCTATGAAATCTATTATTAATGCTCTGTCTTCACGGTTCTCTCCTTTTTTTTGTATAAGGTAAATTGTATTAATCAAAAGGGAGAGGACTCCCGTATACAAGAGGTATACCAAAAAGTAGAGAATTTACATCAGAACATGATTCTCTACAAAAGACGCCCAATCTTCTATACAAATAGGGGCTATATGAGTGCACCAAAAACGATCAAAAGATAAAAGATTATTCTTAAGATGTGAAAAAGTAGACTCAATCCCCTCAAAAGCTCTCTTATTTCTCTCCCCCCAAACGATCCACATGAGAGCTAACGGAGCGTACTTCCACGCCTTTTGCTTTCTTCTTCTACGAAACCGGCCCAGCTATATAACATTTCCTTCACAGTGCTTGGCATCACCCATTGAACACCAAAAAGGTTTAGGATTGCCCTCCACAAAGCCGAGGACACAGGGCAATGCAACAAAAGATGATCAACTTATTCCCCTGAGCTTTTACACATGTAGCACCAACTAACAAGTGTAATTCCTCTCTTTCGCAGATTCTCAGCAGTCAAAATCACTCCCCTCGTCGCTAGCCATGCAAAAAAGCACACCTTCGTGGGCGCCTTAGGAATCCAGATGGAGGAGTATGGAAAAGAGACCTCCTCTCTCAGCAACATACTCCGGTAAAAGGACTTTACGGTGAACAAACCATTGCCACGCAAACCCCATCTCCAAGAATCACAGAATGGCTGGGGCCTGTCATGCCCATATAGCAGTGTCAATAAATCTTGGAGCTCCGCAATCTCCCAATCTTGCATGTTCCTTCTAAATGAGAGGTCCCATACTACCTCCCCCCCCGCTTCATGCTCCTTACGAATCTCTTGGACCATCTATTCCTTCTGATTTGAAATTCTGAAAACGTGGGGAAGGAAACCCTCAGAGAATCCTCTCCACACCCCTTATGATTCTAAAAGCAGATTCTCCTTCCATCTCCCACCCTGTAAGTGATGTTGCCACTGAAGGATTTCCAATTCTTCATGATACTCCTCTACATGCCACACCCGAAAGGTGTTGTGATTGCCTTGGTCCTCCAACCCCCTCCCGTGGAATCGTACTTTTCTACTATGACCTCCCTCCATAGAGCATGCTCTTCTACCCCGAATCTCCACCGTCACTTCCCCAACAAAGCTCTGTTGAATACTCTAAGATCTTTTACTCCAAGTCCACCCCACTTCTTTGGGGAAGTGACTGTCTGCCAATTCACTAGATGAAACTTTCTAGTTCCATCCGCCGCATCCCAAAGAAAATTCCTTTGAAGCCGCTCCAATTTTTTGTGATGCTCACAGGAACTTGCAACAGGGACAAGTAATAGGTGGGCATACTCAATAATGTGCTTTTAATGAGCACTTCCTTGCCGCCTTTTGACAAGTACCGTTTCTGCCAAACCGTAGTATCCTTATGCGAAGCGCCCAATGGGAGACCCAGGTAAGTAGTTGAAAGGGAGCCCACCTTACATCTGAGAACATGAAATAAAGCATCAATATTAGCGACCTCACCCACCAGGAAAATCTCACACTTGCCGAGGTTGATTTTGAGCCCTAATACTATCTGAAACCACTGCAGGACCTGCTTCAGGTAAGTCAACTGATTCATATCGGCATCACAGAAAACTTGGGTGTCATCCACAAAAAGCAAATGAGAGACTCTTCGGGCACTGGGCACCCCGATCGGAGCTGAGAATCCTCTCAAGAAGCCTCCACCCGCCGCACGATCCATCATTTTACTCAGAGCATCCATCACTAGAATGAATAGCATGGGGGATAGGGGATCACCTTGCTTGAGACCCCTGGAGCTGCCAAAGAAACCACACGGGCTACCATTAACCAGGATAGAGAATCTGACTGAGAAAATGCAGAACTTGATCCATCCCCTCCATCTTGCCCCAAACCCCATCCGCATCATAATGAAATCCAGGAACTCCTAATTGACATGGTCGAAAGCCTTCTCAAGGTCCAACTTGCAAAGTAAGTCGGTTCTCTATTTTTCCTTCTGGAGTCTACAAGTTCATTTGCCACCAAAGCAGCATCCAGGATCTGCCTACTTTCTAGGGAAGACGAAACAGACACGTCAAGGACCTTCTTGAGTCTGTTGGAGAGCACTTTAGAAATAATCTTATAAATACTCCCCACGAGACTAATAGGCATGTAGTCTCTGATACAAGATGGCACCTTCTTTCTTAGGCACAATAGTAATAAAAGAAGCATTGATACTTCTCTCGAAAACACCATTCATATGGAAGTATTCAATGCTTCCATCAATCCTCCTTGATGGTGTCCCAACAGAGATGGAAGAAGGCCAAGGAGAAACCATCAAGCCGGGGGGCCTTATCACCAGCACAACTCGACACAGCCTCGTGCACCTCCTCCACCTCGAAATCCCTTTCTAGCCACTCATTGTCTCTTTCCCCTATGTGGTTGAACTCTATTCCCCCCAAAGTCGGTCCAACTAACTTCCTCTTTGTATAAGTTCTCATAAAACTCCACTATCGCCCCTTTTACCTCCTCATCTCCCTCAATCCTCACCCTATCCACAACTAAGGACTCTATGAAGTTCCTCCTTCGATTTGCAACCGCCACCCTACGGAAAAACTTGGTATACGAATCCCCCTCCTTTAACCATTGCGCCCTCGATTTTTGCCGCCAACTAGTCTCCTGAGCTATTGCTAACTCGACTATTTCTCTCTTAACCTCCCCCAATCTTGCTTTCTCAGATTCATCCAACTCTGTCGCCCCTTCCCCTCTCTCTAGTTCCCTCAATTCAGCATAAGCTCCCTCATTTTAACCTCTACCCTCCCAAAAACCTCTTTATTCCACCTAATAATATCTCCCTTGAGCAATTTAAGTTTCTTCGAAAGACGGAATGAAGGTGTCCCTGATACCCCGTAACTTGTCCACCATTCTTTCACCTTGTCACCAAATCCTGGCACCTTCAACCACATGTCTCGAATCGGCAGGGAGCACGCACCCCCCTCCCTCTGCATCCATCCAGCAAGATAGGCAAATGATTTGAAGTCAGCCTAGGTAAAGGAATCTGCAGCACATTCGGCACCAGCTCATCCTAGGAGGGCGATAACAGAAATCTATCAAGTCTAGACCTTGAGTAGGAATCCTCCGCCCTGGCCCAAGTCAGAAAACTCTTCCATGGCCCTCGAGACACCCTAATCTCTCCTCCGAGAATCTAATAGTGTTAAAGTCTCCCCTTAAAACCCATGTACTGTCCCATTCCCCCATTATATTGGCCAGTTCCTCCCAGAAGAACACCTTGGAACCTTCTCCTACCGGTCCGTACACTCCCCCAAATCCCCACTCCACCCCACTCACTCTATCTTTAACAAGAGCTGCTAAAGAGAAAACTCCCTTCTTAATCTCCTTTACCTCCAAGCTTCTATCATCCCACATTAGAAGAATGCCCCCGGCACTTCCCACTGCTGGAACCCAGTCATATTTTACCCAACTACCTCCCCACACACTCCTCACAATCACGTCCGACACAACTTCCATTTTTGTCTCCTGAAAACAGACTAGGTTAGCACTCCACTCTCTAACTCCCACTTTGATGATGGCCCTTGTGTTTGGGTCATTCATCCCCCTCACATTCCATGAAAGAATCTTAACTTCCATAAGTAACAATATCCCCTTTTTCCCCACCCCTTCTAACCGAGCTCCCTTTCTCCCTTTCACACACCCGGCCCCGTCTCTGGTACACCACTACATCCCCTAAATTATTATGCTTAACACCTTGACCCAACTCCCTCCTTGCACCATCATAAAAAGATTGTTGCTCAATCTCCCTCAACAGTTCTAACACCCTATCTTCCTTCCTTTCAAAAGAAACACCTAGAAACTTCCCAAAGTTTAATAGTTTATCCTCCATCCAGAAAGACATATCCCCTCCTCTAATCCGTGACGAAATTGGACAGGCGTCTTCTATATGAACCCTTTCCTTGCTCCTACCGGAGGAATACAAGACCATAGCATTGCTAGCAATAGGAACTTTAGGTGCCGAAAGGATCTCACCCTTTCTTTGAGGGCATCAACCTCTAAAATTAGCACGCTGCTATATGAATGACCAGAAGCACCAGAAGAGTGCAGGAAGGAGGAAAGCATGGAACTCTTGGCGGCATATTACTGGAAATACTGGTCCGGCACTAACATCAATTGAGGCATGCTCAACAGTGCAGATGAGGGGGCGATGGAGTTGGGTCTATCACAGGCGGGTGGCCATGGAATAACAGCACCCTCTTTAGCCGGTGCTTCCCTTGAAGCAGTGGCCAACGACGAGCGGTGAAGGTCACTAGAGCTCGGGGAAGAAGTGCCACTGTGTGAAGCACCATTGGCAGAAGAAGGAGGAACGACTGTTCCCATATGCTTAGGAGCCTTATCAGACGCAGCTTGAAATAATCTGGGCCCTTAGGATCAATTCTAGTAGAAATGGGAAAAGTTGTTGGACCCATGTGAGGAGGCTCAAGCCTATACTTGCTGAAAACTTACCCAGTCCTATGATAATTAGAAGAGGACCAGCCCATTCTGCCTTTCCAGCTTGCATCACTAACCCATTCACGCCTATTACTCCGGTTGAAATTTTGTCTTCTTCTCCCAAAATCAAATCTCCCGTCTCTCCTCGATCTAACGTTTGATTCCAGCTTAGTCTCGGTAAGCCCTCCCCTTCCCTCATAGACTGATTTCCCCTCCCCTCCCTTCTATTTGGCCTTCCCTTTTCTTCTGCCACTATCTCAGGCATAAAGATAGGGCGAAATTCAGGGTTCAACCAAACCCTATAACTCAAGTAGTCATCTTCCACCACAGTGGAGACAGGGATTCTGCCCCCTTTTCTCACAACAATCCTTACTCGCGAGAGATCGTGTAAGCTGCAAGAGACACAATAAAACCCCCACAGATTTCCTCAATCTTCTTGAATAGGTCAAGGCACCAAAGATGCACCGGGAGATCCACCATGTTGACCACCAATGATTCGCCGGTGAAACGAGGGTCGAGGCACCATCGTGCTTACCCATCTGTCTAGCTTCAAGAAGTTCCCACCGAACCACGTGTTTCCTTTGATAAGAATTTCTGAAGCTTGAGACTCGTCAACAAAGCGAAAGAGATATTGTGTGTCCCCCGGTTGCGATATTTTCAGCCCGTCCTTGACGTTCCATGCCTTTGCTGCCCAGTTCTTAACAGCCTCTAGAGAACCAACCCATTTAGAGAAAGACCCAATCAGACAAGATTTCAGGAAGCCCTTGCGCCTGAGAGTGTGCTCCTCAAACAGCGAGAAGTGCGGCTCCTGCCGTACGTCAAGCTTTCAATGGCATCTCCCCCAAGATCTAGGGTTAGCCAAAAGGCTGCTTTGATGAAAGACATGTTTTCCAATTTTCTAGATTCTAGGGAGAAGTAGGAGTTTCTCTCTGTAGAACCCATCATAACTAAACCAAAAGCCTTGCGAGTGAGCTGACTGAAGAGAAGGAAGTGAGAGAGAGTGAAATCTTGCCGGAAAAAGCCACCTCCGTCGCTGAAAAATAGTAGAAGTGGTCGAAATCTGGAGGTTGGTGGATGGGTAGGGTCGGAACAGCCTCGAGAAGAGGCTGTCTGAAGAAAAAAGTTTGAAAAAGTCGCGGGATATAGCCACACGCGTCGACACGTGGCTGCGATCTCGCCGGAAAACTGGCGCGTCGGCCGCGCGTGAGAGCTCGGTTGCCAGAGGGTTTCACTGGGGTTTGGTCGCGGGGAGCTTGGCTTTTGATGGGGGTGATGGAGTCTTAGGAAGAAGAAGAGAGAGAAAAAGTCTCGGGGAGCGTGCCTAGGAGCATTTCTGACCAGATCTATAAATGATTCTGTTCAAGGGAGCAGCTTTTTGAATGATCTATAATATAAACATTAAATGTACGTAATTCACCAGTATTACTTTTATGGAGTCTGATGCAACTAAATTTGAGTCTTCGACAGAAAAGATTTGAGTCTTTTATTCCTAATCATACAAAAACTAATAAGAATTATTCTTAAGTTAGAAAACGCATATCAACAATAAGATTTTTTCTGCGGTAAGTTTCTCTTAGTCCAAACACCTCTACTCACGGTTCTCTCTTAAAGATCTTGGGTTGATTCATTACTTTCTTGGCGTTGAGGTTACGCACACATCAGATGGTTTGCTCTTATCTCAGCATAAATATGTCAAAGATCCTCTCCAAGATATTAACATGGCTGAATGCAAATGCGCTCCCACACCCATGACATCTACATGTACCTTTGAAACATCTGGTGAGGATTCGAAAGTGGATGGCATATCGCCGAGTCATTGGAAAACTTCATTATTTATCCTTTACTCGTCCTGACATTGCCTTTGCAGTAAGCAAATTATCTCAATTTATGCATCAACCAGGTGTTTCTCACTGGAAAGCTGTCAAGCGTCTTCTGAGATATCATTGTCACACTGCTCATCTTGGTATTAAGCTTGCTAAGAAATGTGCTGCTCAATTAGTTGCCTATTTTGATTCGGATTGGGCTGGTGACCCACTTGATCGAACCTCTATAACAGGGTATGTTGTATATCTTGGTGATTCTCCTATCTCATGGTCTTTTAAGAAGCAACATTCTGTTTCTCGGTCGTCTACTGAGGCTGAATATAGAGTTGTTGCAGCTACAACCTCTAAAGTTGTCTGGCTCAAAAACTTGCTTCGTGAGCTTCACTTTCCATTGTCCAGTTCTCCTCGTATTATCTGCGACAACATGAGCACTACTTACATTTGTGCCAATCCGGCTTTTCATAGCCGTACGAAACATGTTGAGATAGATTTCCACTTTGTTCGTCAGCTTGTGCATTCTAAGGCTCTCGAGGTCCATCACCTTCATGCTGCAGATCAAGCTGCAGATATTCTTACGAAGCCGTTGCCCCGCTCTACATTTCTAGGTATGTATCCCAAGTTGGGTCTTGTTGACACCAGCCCCACCTTGCGGGGGCGTGTAAAGGACTCTTAACTGATTCAACCTTATCCATTAACATAGTCCTTATCTTTATCTTTTTGTTAGCCTTTTCTTTAGGAGTTTGTTAGGTTGTATGCATCTGTATCTTCCAGAAGATTTATTGTTGTAATTTTGCTCTATATATAGAGCTACTACTTCATTAATAAAATTAACTCCCTCCTCTACAGCCTTCCTCTTTAGTTTTCAGTGCCTCAAATTGGACCTATAACGGCATTAGCCTTTAGACATTTGAAAGCATAAAATTAGAATAAAAGATATCGCAGTAGCAAACGAGCTTAGCAAGTGCAATGTTGTTAACTGCTTGCTTGAAGCACACTTTAAGTCCTCAAATCAGGTGCAGCCAGGCTGGATACACCAAGACAATAAGGAATGAGACTCATTTCGCAGGAGCTCTGTCTTAAAGAGGGTAACATAAATAACATGTATGGTTAGCAAAGTGATATATTCATTGTTAATAAAAAATGTTATGAATGAATATGTTAGTGACTAGAGATAGGAAACTAGAATTTAGGAAGGAAAAAAAAACTAGTAACTAAATCTGGATTAGAAATTTAAAGTTTAAACATGCACCTTTGCATATACTTAAAAAATATTAAAATAGTTCTTGATCTTGACTGACATGATTTTACTTCATATATTTCAATTAATGGTACTTTCTTTGAAAAAGAATGTCCCGGATTACTGTCTCGCTTGTGTTTGTAGTTACTTTTCCTTGCATTATATATATATATATATATATATATATATATATACACACACTTTTATCTTTTCTTCATTTGTGCCTTTCTCCTTTAAAAACACTCTTAAATTGTGCTTTAAGAGTGAGGCCCAAACAGATTTTGGCGCTTTTCGCCTCTGAGTCAACAGTAAACAAGCATATGTTTTATTGTCCCTTAAGGCCATCTAAAAGAATCCGTCTTCTTTCCTTGAGATTGACATATTCCAAAGTCGAAGCTTTGTCATCTCCTCTCACTACTGCTTCTTCACAATGCACTGTCATTATTCAGTTTATAACACCATCTGATTTTCCATTGGTGAGGAATAGCAAATTCTATCCAACTGTTAATACAAAACTATCACTTTTCCACCATTAATTTCCTTGAATGTAGTACCATAACAAATATTCAGATGATCAACCGTTTATCAGCCATCATTAACTAACTTTCTAGCCAGATTGGTCTTTCCTTGTTACTGAATCCATTGTATATTACGTTGATCATATATGGAGGTGGACTGGTGGTAAACAAAATCCACCAGCTTCGAGGATGCTTCCACCAAAATGTAAAAAGTAACACAATTTTATAAATCAGAAATGGCATGCCTTGAATGACAAGAATCTTGATAAGCATCTCATTTGGAAAAGGAGTGGATACTGTTTGATTAAGGAAGAGTTTTGGGGGTACTAAAAAGAGATGGAAATTAAAATGGTAGATAATTAACAGACATTTCAGTTACTAAGGACATTATACAAAATACTGGCCCACTTTAAGAAGCTGCATGATTACAAAAGGATAAATGAAACACATTATATACTAGTATGGAATGGGATTCATACGATATACTTACCATATTGGCATTACAGTCATATCACAAGTTCACGACCAATGGAATATCTGCAAGTCTAATGTTGAAAACTCTAGTGCCTTAAAGTTGCTTACCAGTATCTGGAATTCCACCTATTGATTTCTGCAACCAGGAATATTTTTATAACATTGGAGCTTAGCTTGACGCTAGTTGAGTGATCAGTTATGGAGCTTAGTTTGGAGCTTCTTGTTTCTTCAACAAGCTTGACAGTTTCCTGCATTTGATATGCAACTTGGACTATGACAGCTGTAAAGCAATAAACAACCCCTGATTCTATAGTAACTTGGAAAGTCAAGAGAATCACTAAAAATTATTTAAGAATCTCAACAATTAATGAACTTTACTTATTTCAAGTTACTCAAAACTCTTATAACACTCTTGCATGTTGTTAACCACCAATTCAACAAGCATTTTTCTCTCTTTCATCTTTTTATATGGTATTAAAGCCTCAGTGGTCTTGGTAGATGTTAAAGAAACCAATTCATTTCCTCTTTTAATTTTGAACATTGCATTTAAAGCCTCAACACTCTTGGTAATTGCTAAAGACTTCAGTAAATTCTTCACATAAGGCTGTGGCCTTATGCCGCTTGCTCTGCCAAAATCCTTTTTGTTTTTAATTATCTTCTTATTTGTGTCTCTTCTGGTGATCATTTTGGCGGCATCATTCCTCTGTAGGTGACTTTTTTAGCAGACTGCTCCTCTTCCCAGTGATAGTTTCAGTGGCACCGTGCCTCTATCTCGCTATTGTTTCAGACGCTCCCCTGCCTATTCTGTCCAACATGGTAACCATTCTTTTCGTCAACCACGCCAGCAGTACCACACATCTTTTTTGGTGATCATTCTAACAGCACCATGGCTTATTCCAGTAACTGCCCCAGTGGCACTACCCCTATCTAGTCAGTGTTCCTGCGATTCTCCAACCCACTTTTCCAGCATTCTTTTGCCAATTTTTGAGTACCAATTCGATCAGTATTCTAGTTCTATGAACTTTTTTGAATATATCAATTCATGTTACACCAATTATTTCAAGAAGCTTCGCATGACTGTTCCTTCTCCGATGACTGAAAATAGATTTTTCCATCAGTGCTACAATAAGAATTCTTCCATAGCTTCAATTACCATGAACTTCCCAGGGGAAAGAGTTCCTACTTCCTACACAGTTTATCTTTCTGATGATTGCTCACCATTTTGGTGACACAATTCGAGCGACTCTGTAGAATATTCTTCATTATAATCCAGGATTCCAAGAATTTGGAAACTTTCCTATTTTTTATAGCTCAAAACTCCTATATAAAAAGCTCCCTTGGATGTTGTTAACCACCAACTCAAAAATAGTCTGTTCTCACTTTTATCTTTTCACAAGAACTACTAATTCAAAGATCCACTAATAACATCTTAATATATTCTGGAAAACGATTTCACCTAGTTATTCTGCAGCATAACAGATTTTCCCATGGCAAACAGAATAAATTGGGGATGTAGCTAAGTTGCTCGGACTCGGGTGCGAGTATCCGATACGGGGACGGATCCGAGTATCGGATTCGGCAAAATCTAAATTTTAAGATTCGGAGGTACGGATCCGGATATGGATACGGGTGCGGGGATTCGGCTAATACAAAATAGAGCTATAAAAATATTGTAAATTTTGAGAGATATTCTGTGAAAGACTTACATGAATATTGTACAACACAATCTTTCATTCTCCAAGATGGACATTATTCTTCCATTGTTCTAAATCTGTTTTATTTTTGATTTTGAGAAATCAAAATCTCAATTTTTCTCCCAAATTTGTCGACGGACTCCAGTCAAAGTGTCCGAAGTCAGTTGACGTATCCCGTCCCGGTATCGGTATCCGTCCCGTATCCGGACGGGGACGACACCAAAATCGAAGAGTCCGCGCAACTTAGGGATGTAGTACAACTGGCTTTCTATTCTGGAACTTTAAGAGCAACAATTGCTCAAAATTAACAACCTAATTAACAGTTCAGTGACAAGGTCTGATATTCCAATACAAGTGAAAACATCCAAATAAACGTACAGTACAAATGTATTCAGCATTAGTATGTAAGGTTCTATATGGAAAGGGTTTTCAAAACATAAAAAAATGATTTGTAAAATAATCAGGAAGAAGGTTAAGATTAAAGGAACCTTCAGGCTCACAACAAAAAACTGTATGCTCTTAAAAGCAGAAGGTAAACAAGATTCGAACAGGAGCAAGGACAGTCTGATAAGGGTAAAAACTTAGACAAACCGGGTTTTTACACCAAACCAATGGATGCATGACATGTATTTGAACATACACTACTATGGTGAACTAATGCATATTTTCACTTCATTAAGCCACTTAAACATGAAAAGTTGAATCACTTTGGTGTAAAAACCCAGTGCGGGTAAGTGTTTACCGTCTAATAAGCATGTGTATGCTGAAAACCACCTAATGATGCGTTTACAGAATAAGACTCACTGTTCAATCTGTGTATTGCACCACGCAAGACACTCAAAGGCATAAACGAGTAAGCGGGCCATTTGACATCAGTAAGATTTGACTCAATCATTCTCAAGTCAAGAGGAAGAGGAAAAAACCCAAAGAAATATGATTTAAATAGATTCCATCCAAGCAATTCCATAGAGAGGTAGCTGAATTGTTAGAAAGCAGAAAGTAGATAAATCACAAATGATATAAGGATAAAAACTTTTCTTCAGAGGAGTAAAGGCTTTAGTTTTCACCTGTATCAAATGGAAAAGAAACCACTTATAGCTTCATGAAACTCATGGTCCAAAATAATGTGCTATTTAATATTGGAAAACTATCCACTTGGCCATAGCATTTGATCTTCAATCCAACAATCTTAAAAACTCATAAAGTGCATACAGTTCAAGCATAGCTCTCTAAGTGCATACACACTCTGTGGTTTGTGTTAAAGGCCTAGCGAATAATATCTCGCATCTGATTAAATATTTGAAATTCTAGTCATGGGTTTTACGTTTGTAGCACGAGAGTTGATTCAGATACGTATTTAAGCGACAAACTAATTCATACTACTTTGTTCTCTTTGTGAAGTGTGGGCATGTTTGTTGGGGATGGTGGTCCTAAAATACCCTCTGAAGTCTGAACTTCTTACTAACGCAAAATAAATAAAGCGACTAATAAAAGAAAACTTCCAACATATACAAGCCGTAAATCAATCACATTCCCACTGTGATCTTTTCTTGTTCTCCCTTGATCCATTGTATTTCATAAAATGTTGAAACACAGATAATCATTTATACAATATTAGCAGCATTTTCTTACGAAGATCACAACACCGAACAAGAGATATTAAAAGATTTTTGCTTTAAAGAGCTAACTAAAATCAAGAAGAATGATCAGTAAACTTAACTTATTCCAGCTATCACCAACACCATCTAATAATCATCCCAAGATTCCAAGTACCCCATAACAGAACAATAGATTGCAACAACTATAGTCCACCGGCTCATAAAAATGAGCAATTTTACAATGATTCCCAGATAATAAAAACTCCATGATACACTCACATCCGGAGGCTAATTCAGGGTTTGAACTTTATGGTTCTGAATTCTAGGATAGCGACATCAAGTGCAAGTTTCTGTATATAATTTTTATACATATTTAGTGGATTTCTAAAAAAATATAAAGGAGTTTGGACTAAATCTAGTGTGTTACGCAGAACCCGTATCGTAAAGCCTACATCCACCACTGCTCATTAGTCATAGAAACAGACAAATTGTACAAATTCAACTTTACCAAGTTAACCAAAAAAAGAAAAAGCTAAAACTAAGGACTCGTTTGGCCATAGATTTTGCCAAAATAATTAGGTTTTATTTGGCAAATACATATTTGGCCATAGATTTTGCCTACATTTTGGCAAAATACCAAATCTCAAAACCAGCTCAATAGCTGGTTTTGGGCCAAAATATCACTATTACATTTTATAAAAATTGCCCCAAACTTTTGTAATTTATAAAAGAGCCTACCATTTATTGTTTTGTAACAATGTTGTTTCGTCTTCTCGGTCATCTGATAGTGTATCACGTAGTCATTATAAAAATGATAATTTTGTACTAAATTTATTTATGTTCAGGACAAACCATAATATAATGAATGTTGTTTCATGTTTTTCCAAAATAAATTTTGGAAAATATGTTTTGAGAACCGATGTCGAAACACATTTTCATCTTAGAACCAAACTTCACCCAAATCAGTATTTTCAAAACAAACTTGGGAATCTATGGCCAAATGCCAGCTAATAATACTTCTCAAAGATTTCTAACAAAAACTAAACAAAAAAGAAAGGTAGCAACAGAAATTCCAACTCACAACCCCAGAGGGTGAAAAACAAGAGCATTCTCAAAGATACCCAGATAACAAAAGTACCAAAACACTAGCAATTGAGTACCTGAAATAGGGAATATGAGACATAGTTCCTTCTCCATCACCCTTTTCTTCATCATCTGCGCCTCTTTTTACAAATATAACCCAAAAATTGCATTGTTCAAGTTAGAAGCAATTTTCTGGTTTCTGTAACTGTTGCTATCGGCATGACCATCATCATCTTTTTGTATTTTTGCCACTCTAACGGAATGCAGAATTGCTTGGTTCCTCCACAAGGTAAATACAAAAATAGTATTATTCAGTACATGAATTACAATAAACAACATTCATTCCTTTTAATTAAATGCACTTGCTTTGGCTTACAGTTTTAGAATAGAGTTGTGACAATTATAAGGTAATTACATATAAAATTTCTATAACAAATTTAATTTTCCATATTTATATAGTTAATAATGTACATAACTTAAATGTTTTTTATATGGTCTTATGGACATGAAATGCCGACTAAAACATGTTTTATTTTTAATTGAAAAATGATTTCAGTGCTATTTACCGACTGAATATTTCCGATGGATTTAATGCAGCCGCAATTTACGATTGATTATCTCGAAACTTCGTTAAAAATACATGTTAATTTTCTTTTCTTTAATTTTTGGCTCCAAATTGCGACTCTTTCAGTTGCTCAATTACGCGAAAAATATTGCAAAAATAATCAGTCACAAAAAATAAAAACACATTAATATTTCGACTGATTTGGTCGAAATTTACAATAGAAACGAGGTATGACTGATCAACGGATTTGTGACCGAATCAGTGGCTATTTAAAACTTTCAAATTGCAACCGATTCGATCGCAAATGTATTTTTAATACAGCCCCCTACTCTTTTTTCTTCTTCCTTCTCCAGTTGGTTTTTCCTCTCCTCCTCTCTCCTCTTATGCCCACCCGCTCTATTTTTTGATATTTTTTTCTCTAATTTAACCACATAAGGTACATTGACACGATTTTCCCCTCCCTCACTCTCACTCTCTCTCGATGGTGGTCCAGCAGCAGATCCGATAGTCCTTTTTCAGTTTCTTTTTTTTTTTTGCATTAATTTAACAATATAGTATGTATAAATTAGCTATATAATTTGCAATATAATATGGATAAATTAGTAATAATTTTTGCAATATAATATATATATCGTGACTTGTTAAAAATTTGCTCGTTTATATTAATTAGCTATTTTTTTTCTTTTTAGTTAAATGTTATTGTGAAAATAACTAGTATACTTGTATGTATCCAACAGTAAATCAAGAAAAAAGTTTAGAATAATTTGGGTATTTTTTACAAGTATGGAATTCTTGTTTATATAAAAACAACTTAAGTGCTAATACTTATTTGTTAGAGTTGAAACATATTTTAAAAAATTAAAATTTTTATACATTCAAGTTAGGTCAGTTAAGAACAACTTAAGTGCTAATACTTCTCTATTTCGCATTTTCGTTTGGAAATTCTCCATGCCCTGTGTTTTAATTATGTTATTTATTATTGAAACGAAATGAAGAAAATGCAGTCAATTAAGTATTAGAGAGCGATCATATGCAAATTTGAAATAAATTAGATTAATTTATATATTTTAGGACTTTTTTGTCTTACAATAGTTTAATGTATCTATTAATATTGAAACCACCCAAGTATTTATTGTAAAATGTATAATTAAACTATTTAGAAAACCTTTGGGAGAATATAAATTGGTAACTAGTATAAATAAATTAATATATCAACTTTTAGTTTTTTTGTTTGTGTAGGCGGCATTTGCGCATCGTAGATGGATGTATAATAGGAATCATCCTAATCGTGTGGGGTTAAGTGATGAACTTAAAGAATGGGTTGTTGGATTTATTGTTAAGGGAAGGACACTTGATGATTTTCGTTTTGAAGGAACGATAAGGTGCCCTTTTGTGAGATGTAAGTGTGTTATGTTATTGGGAGAAAATATTTTTACATGTCATCTTTTAAAAAGGGGATTTATGAAAAATTATTATGTGTGTACTGCTCATGGAGAGAATCTTGATAGAGTAAATGATGTTAATTTTCATAATTCTTTTGGTGGTGAGGAGGGTAGTCCTGTAGTGGAGAATAATGGTGAAAATTCTAGATTTATTGACATGATGAGGATGCCTTTGAAATGTTCTCGGGGGATCAATCTAAACCAAATGATGAGGTTAAGAAGTTCTTCGAAGAGTTAGAGGAAGCTAGTTGTTCGTTGTATGAAGGCTCAGTGCATTTCAAGTTGTTTGTTGTTGTTCGATTACTTCAGATTAAGTAGGATAGTTCTTTTTCTCAATCGGGCATGAATTCTATCATTAGGCTTATGAACGAACTTAATCCAAGTAACATTGACCTACCCAAAAATTTCTACACTGCAAAAAAATTGGTTTTCAAGTTGGGTCTTGCATCTGAGAGGATTCATTGATGTGAGAATGGTTGCATGTTATTCTATAAGGATGATACATCTCTAGAGAACTGCAAATTTTGTAGCAAGCTCGTTACAAGGATGCCAGAAATGATAAAAAGAAGAAGATCCCAGTGAAAGCGATGCACTACTTACCCCTTATACCAAGGTTAAAGAGGTTGTATGCATCAATGAATTATGCTCCTCATATGAGATGGCATTACGGGCAAAGAAGGCTAGATGGTGTTCTATGTCATCCATCAGATGGAGAAACATGGAAGCATTTCGATAGGGTGTTCCCGGACTTTGCTAATGAACCAAGAAATATTAGGTTGGGATTATGCGCCGATGGATTCACTCCATTTGCAGTCGCTACTACACCATATTCATGTTGGTTGGTGTTTGTTACGCTGTATAATCTTCCACCCGAGTTATGTATGACAAATCAATATTTGTTTCTAACTTATATTGTTCCAGGTCCACGCAATCCAAAAAAGTTGATTGATTTTTACATGCAGCCTTTGATTGATGAGTTGAAGTTATTGTGGAACCAAGGCGTGGAAACATATAATGTATCAACTAAGCAAAACTTCAAATTGCGTGCTGCTATGATGTGGACTATAAATGATTTACCTGCTTATGAAATGATGTCCGGGTGGTCGACTGCCGGAAAGTTAGCTTGTCCGACTTGTATGGAAGATATAAATGCATTCACATTGAAACATGGAGGTAGGAACACATGGTTTGACTGCCATCGTCGCTTCTTGCCTATGGATCATGAGTTCAGGAGAAATACTAATGCATTTATGAATAACAAAACTGATTTTGAGGAGCACCATTCGTCTTGTCTCAGTGGAGTCTGAGTCTGAGGAGGAGACTAAGTCTCAAACTCAAACTCAGACTAGGATTAGCTATTTAAATATTTTAGAATTGAAGTTAGAGAAATGTTTGATATATGTTGGTTGATGAGTTAGTTGTTTGAATAGTTGGTTGGATTGTTATAAATATTTTCGTTTGTTTGGTAGTAAATATTGGATTTGGATTGTTATACTACGTGTTTGATTGGTTATTTTATTTGGCAGGTGGAGTAATTAAAAATATAGCAGAATTCTGCCAAATGTTTTCCTATTTTGCGACTGAATTTCACCAGAAATTACCCAGATTTGCGACTGATTCAGTTGCAAATTGAGAATTTCTGAATTTTTGTAATTAATTAATAGTCTATATGTACTATTGTTTTTGTTAAAATATTTAATTAAAATTAATTTTATTATTTAATTTTTCGACAAAATCGGTCGGAATATTTTTAATTTTTATTTATTTATTTTTGATTAGCGACCGAATGAGTCGCAAATTTACCGTCCAATTCCATCGCAATGGCTTAAATTCAAATGGGTCCTTTATTTTTTTAGTATGCGACCGAATATGTCGAAACTTTTGATTGATTCGGTTGTAAATATTTTGCGACCACGTATTTTTCGACCAACCTTTTTCAGTCAGAAATTTGCTGGAAAAACACGATTTCCGACCGATCTGACGGTCGGAGATTGGCTTTTTTTCTAGTAGTGTTTGTCTCCAAGTAGTCTTAGTTTATATTGGATCATTTTATCTAAATTAAGTATGTAGTGCAGCGGATGGGGTTGCTTCCCTTAATCAGAGGTCTAGCGTTCGAGCCCTTGGTATGAAAAAATTCTTGGTAGGGAGCACTTCCCACCGAATGGGGCCCTACGCGGCACAAATCTAAATATAATCGGGCTCCAATGCGGGTACCGGACACCGGGTGAGAAACCAAATAATATATATATATATATATATATATATATATATATATATATATATATATATATATATATATATATATATATATATATTGCATCATGATTTATCAAATTAAGCACATTTTAATTGGAAAATTAAAATGGGTGTAATAAATTATATAAAATCTTACATTATGTTTTTTCTAGGATAAAAGGTACTTTATATTACTAATAAAAACTAGGGTGCGAGACCCATTTCCTTAAACATGAAGATTCTATTTCTATGATGCTTTTTTTAATTCTGAAACCCATATTATAAATATAACTTTTTCTCCAAAAACTATGATAACAATAATAAATAAAACATAATTTTAGGGATAAATTTAGTAAATTTTGTAATAAAAAATAATGAAATAAAATTAAAAAAATGTAATGTGTCTTTTTTGAATAGTTGTGTTCTTTTATTAATAACTAACAGTAAAGAAATTATTTTACCTTTTCAGGAAAAACTTTTAAAACTTTAAGAACATAACTATTTATTTTAAGAGGATTTTTAAAAGGTTGTCGTGCCGTTACGATTTTTCAACATTCAATTAACATAAAAGTAAAATCTAAAGAATATGTTGTTATACTCATGTGATGGTTGTGTGGCCAACTGAAGTTGATAGTCGCCCGTTTGTGATGGATTTCACGGAATAAATTGTCCAGAAATGATTGCACTGTGATCTCTCTTGCTTGCCTACTGTTATCAAGGGCGAATTTACCAAGGGTGAAGACACTGCTTCGTCGAAAAATTTAACAAATTATATGTATAAAAACGATATGTGAACATTAAAAACGTTATAAATATAAATGGATGACACCATTTGTAGAACACATTCCTCTAGTGCAGCGGAAAGGACGCCACATTTTATTAAGGAGGTGGCAGGATCGGTTCTCCCAGACAGTATAGCTAGGCTTCTTTTTTTCCCCTTCTATAGCAATTGCTTGTGACGAAGGTTTAGCTTTATTTATTTATTGCTTTCTTTTTTTCTTTTTCTGAAATATATCCCCTCCCCCCTCCCATCCCCCGCACGCTTTTTTCTCTTCTTATTGTACGTTAATGACAATTACAATAGGCCATTTATTACTTTTTGTTTATATGATCTTCTTATGACGATTTATTTATGTGTTCATTTATTTAATGTGACACTGCTTGTAAGAAGTTTCTCCATTGACTATTATTAAGCACCATCGGTTGTTGATATGTGCTGATCAATTTTAATAGTTTGGGCAGCTTTACATGAAATAAAGTAATTTTATTTATCATTATTGTGAATTTCTTAAAATATATTGACGATTTTTAAAAATTCCTGAATTTCTTTTGTAGGTAACGTATCTGTCCAATGTATGCAAAAGATAATCTACCTTCGTATGGAATAGTTCAACACGAGCCGCACTTGGAGGGCGACCAATATTATTCTCTTGCGAGAGTTTGTTATTGCATTCCGAGGCCATATTGTTCAAGATGACATGATACTAGCCAAGGAGCAGCTTGAAAACATTTTATGTTTGTTGCTTCTTTGTTTTTGTTTTTTTTGGGGCATTTCATATTTATGGACAATTCCTATATGTTCAGAATTTTAATAAAAAGTTCGTTGATCTTTTTGTTTGATAAGAGATTTAGTGGTGTCACTTCTTCCACTAATGAGTTGCTCTAATACACTTGTGTAATATTATTGAAAATATTGTTGCTGCTTAATAATTTTTAAAAAATTAAAATCTGTTGAAATAATAGGTTTTTGTCACGACCCGAATTTCCCACCGTCGGGACTGTGATGACGCCTAACATTGAAACCTCTAGGAAAGCCAACGTTACCGGTTATTTTATCATGTTCCTTTATTCTTAATAGTTTACCAGATATAATAATAATATCAACGGAAAGTAAAAATGTGGAATAACAGAATTTAACGGTCTGATTAAATACTAATATGAAATCCAAAGCTAAAGTACTCTCAGAACAAGTGTCACAATTTCACGGACTGTCTACGAAAACTACAAATAGTGGTCCGAACAAAATAAATATACATTTGTCTCAGAAGTAAGCAAGAATAGAACAGAAATAGGATAAAAGGGGACGCCAAGGCCTGCGGGCGCCTGCAGGACTACCTCGGGGTCTCCACTGAACTGAATGCAACAACCTCGATCTAGGGTCCAGTACTGGGATCTGCACAAAAAGTGCAGAGTGTAACATCAGTACAACCGACCCCATGTACTGAGTAAGTGTCGAGCCTAACCTCGACGAAGTAGTGACGAGGCTAGGACACAACAACCATATAAACCTGTGCAATTTAATCATATACGAAACAATAATAGTAATAACGAGAATTAAGCAGCTTAATACAAGAAGAAGGAGAACACGCTGAGGGGAGGAAATATCAAGTTATAACAATAACGAAATAAAGCAACAAAGAGATTATCAGACTTAAAGCAATATAGAGATAATAACACAGAAACAAATGCACGGCATCACCCTTCGTGCTTTTACTCTCGTCCTCACCATAAAATCAACAGAAACGGCACGGCATCACCCTTCGTGCTTTTACTCTGTCATAATCATGGCACGGCATCACCCTTCGTGCTTTTACTTTCATAATATGGCACGACATCACCCTTCGTGCATTACTCTCACAATATCAGCATGGCATCACCCTTCGTGCCTTTACACTCTCTTTCTCACCCAAACAAATCAAATAACAACAATCCGACAAGGAAACCAACATCATAAACAACAATAAAAACCATAACGTCCCGGCAAGGGAGCCAACAGTAGAATTAATATCATCCCGACAAGGGAAACAACTATAATCAATCTCGCTTAGTTACTTAACTTCACGTAATAGTTCTCAACTTGAACCAATACTCAACAATAGGCAATACCAAGGGGATATCATCAACATGAATAATTATCAAATTAAACCCAAGTAGTGCTTAGTGGAAAAATCACATAAATCACATTATGCGACTCACGGGCATGCTTGACATCAACGCATAGATACTCGTCACCACACTTATACGTTGAACATAACAATAACAAGTAGCAAATAGGACACAACACCTATTCCCTCAAGCTAAGGTTAATCCAAAGCCTTACCTCGGATTCCACGGCCAAACTCAAGCCTCAATTACCGCTTTCCCTTTAGATTTTGCCTCTAATTCACTTGTATATAGACATAATTAACTTAACAACATCAATAAATGCTAAATAGTTCAACCCCAATGCTTAATTATAGGTTTTCTACCATTCTTTCCAAAAAGTGAAAAATCGACCTCGGGCCCGCTTGGTCAAAACATGAGGTTCGGACCAAAACCCGATCACCTATTCAACCACGAGCCCGAATATGTAATTAGTTTCGGAATCTGACCCCAAATCGAGGTCTAAATTTCCAAATTTGTAAACTCCTTAATTCTCCAAAAATCCCTAATTTCTACCCTTAAAGAACAAGATTTAGGCCTAGAAATCTAATGGGTGTCGATGGAAAATGAAGAAAACGAGTTTAAGAATACAAACCTGTGATTTGGTGGTGAAATCCCTCTTCAAAAATCGCCCAAGGTCGGATTTTATGGAAGGAGATTTAAAATTATGGCCTTTTCCCATTTGCTACTTTTTTTAAATCACTGGACAGACCTTCTTCGCGTTCGCGAGAGGTCTGTCGTGTTCGCGTAGCAGTGGCCCTATTGGCCTTCGCGTTCGCGAGACACCTTACGCATTCGCGAAGGTATACACCCCCCCTCCCCTTGACCTTCGCGTTCGCGAACCTTTGGTCGCGTTCGCGAACCTCTGGTCTCGTTCGCATAGAGTATCGATCCCCCATCCCCCAGTTCCCATCCTAAGGTTGTGCGTTCACATTTGACTAGACGCGTTCGCGTAGAGCAGCCCCCAGTGCTCCGCGTTCGCATCCTGGTCTATGTGTTCGCATAGAATAAACCCATCCCCAGCCCCATTTACTTTTCGCGTTCGCGTGGGTGACCACGCGTTCGCATAGTACAAAACACCAGACACCAGAACAACAACTACAACAGATTTTTCTAAGTCCGAAATACCCCGATGCCTATCCGAAATTCACCCGAGCCCTCGAGGATCCAAACCAAACATGCACACAACCCTAAAAATATCCTACAGACTTACTCGTGCGATCAAATCGCCAAAATAACATCTTAAATAACGAATTTAGCATCAAAATCAAAGAAAATCTCAAGAACTTTCAAAGTTTCAAATTTTACAACTACGGGTCCGAATCACGTCATATGACCTCCGTTTCTTACCAAATTTTACAAGCACCACTCAAATACTATATTAAACCTGTACCGGGCTCCGGAACTAAAATACGAGCCCGATACTATCAATTTCAAATACAGTCAAATTTCCAAAAACTCATATAATTTTAGTTAAACAATTTCTTTAAAAAATTCATTTCTCGGGCTTGGGACCTCGAAATTCAATTACGGGGATACACCCAAGTCCCATATTTTTCTACGGACCCTCCGGGACCGTCAAATAACGGGTCCGGATCTGTTTACCCAAAATATTGACCGAAGTCAACTTAAATTAATTTTTAAGGCAAAATTAGCATTTTTCTTAGTTTTTTCATATAAAAGCTTTCCGGATATACGCCAGGACTACGCACGCAAAATGAGGTGAGACAAGATGAGGTTTTTAAGGCCTCGGAACACAGTTTTGACTTTTAAAATAAGAGATGACCTTTTGGGTCATCACATTCTCCACCTCTAAAACAAATGTTTGTCCTAGAACGGACATAGAAAAGTACCTGAATCAGGGAAAAGATGGGGATACCGGTTCCGCATATCGGAATCGGACTCCAGGTAGATGTCTCGGAAGGCTGACCTCTCCACTGAACACGAACCAAAGGATAACTGTGCGAAGTCTGTCCTGAATAACCTTAGCCTTATCCAAGGTATCCTGCACTAAGTCTATACCCAACAACCGAGCCTCCTCCAGCTCAAACCATCCCACCGGCGATCGACACTGCCTACCATATAACGCCTTATAGGGAGCCATCTGAATGCTCGACTGATAGTTGTTGTTGTAGGCAAACTCTGCTAATTGAAAGAACTGATCCCAAGAACCTCCAAAGTCAATAACACAGGCGCGTATCATATCCTCCAAGATCTGAATAGTACGCTCGGACTGTCCGTCCGTCTGAGGATGAAATGTTGTGCTCAACTCGACTCGCGTGCCCAACTCACGCTTAACTGCCCTCCAGAAATGCGAGGTAAAATGCGTACCTCGGTCAGAAATAATGGACATGGGCACACCATAAAGACGAATAATCTCCCGGATATAGATCTCATCCAATCTCTCCGAAGAATAGGAAACTGCCACAGGAATGAAATGCGCTGACTATGTCAGCCTATCCACAGTAACCCATACTGCATCGAACTTCCTCTGAGTCCGTGGGAGTCCAACAACAAAGTCCATAGTGATACGCTCCCACTTCCACTCATGAATCTCAATATGTTGAAACAATCCACCAGGCCTCTGATGCTCGTACTTTACCTGCTGACAATTCAAACACCAAGCTACATATGCCACAATATCCTTCTTCATCCTCCGCCACCAATAATGATGCCGCAAATCCTGATACATCTTTGCGGCGCCCGAATGAATGGAGTACCGGGAACTATGAGCCTCCTCTAAAATCAACTCACGAAGTCCATCCATATTAGGCACACAAATACGACCCTGCATCCGTAAAACTCCATCATCCCCAACTGTGACCTGCTTGGCACCACCTTGCCGCACCGTGTCCCTAAGGACAAGAAGATGAGGATCATCATACTGACGATCTTGGATACGATCAAATAATGAAGAATGAGCAACTGTATAAGCTTGAACGGCCGGACTCAGAAACATCCAACCTCTTGAGCTGATTGGCCAAATCCTGAACATTCAAAGCAAGCGGTCTCTCCCCGACCGGAATATATGCAAGGCTACCCATACTGGCTGACTTCCTACTCAAAGCATCGGCCACCACATTGTTCTTCCCCGGATGATACAAGATGGTGATGTCATAGTCTTTCAACAGCTCCAACCATCTCCTCTGCCTCAAATTCAACTCTTTTTGCTTGAACAAGTATTGCAAACTCTTGTGATCTGTGAACACCTCACATGACATACCATATAGATAATGCCTCCAAATCTTCAGTGCGTGAACAGTGGCTGCTAGCTCCAAATCATGAACTAAATAATTCTTCTCGTGGATCTTCAACTGCCGCGAAGCATATGCAATAATCTTGCCATCCTGCATCAACACCGCACCAAGTCCAACACGAGAAACATCACAATACACAGTATATGGCCCTGAACCTGTGGGAAAAACCAACACTGGCGTCGTAGTCAAAGCTGTCTTGAGCCTCTGAAAGCTCGCCTCACACTCATCTAACCACCTGAACTGGGCACCCTTCTGGGTCAACCTGGTCATCGGGGCTGCAATAGACAAAAACCCCTCCACAAACCGACAGTAGTAGCCCCCAAACCCAAGAAACTCCGCTGAAATCTTCTTAGGATACACCTGAATACCCTCTGCTGATACAACATGACCCAAGAACGCAACCGAACCAAAACTCACATTTCAAAAACTTAGCATATAACTGACTGTCCCTCAGAGTCTGGTGAACGACTCGAAGGTTCTGCTCATGCGCCTCCCGGCTGCGGGAATAAATTAGAATATCATCAATGAAGACAATCACGAAGGAATCCAAATAAGGCCTAAACACTCGGTTCATCAAGTCCATGAAAGTTGCTGGGGCATTTGTCAACACAAATGACATCACTAAGAACTCATAGTGCCCGTACCGAGTGCAAAAAGTTGTCTTAGGGACATCGGATGCCCTAATCCTCAACTGATGGTAGCCAGACTTCAAATCAATCTTCGAAAATACCTTGGCACCCTGAAACTGATCAAACAAATCATCAATCCTCAGCAATGGATACTTGTTCTTGATGGTAACCTTGTTCAATTGCCGATAATCTATGCACATCCTCATCGATCCATCCTTCTTCTTAACAAACAACACCGGCGCACCCCAAGGCGAGACACTAGGCCTAATAAAGCCTTTATCGAGCAAATCCTGCAACTGTTCTTTCAATTCCTTCAACTCTGGAGGGGCCATACGATATGGTAGGATAGAAATGGGCTGAGTGCCCGGTACCAAATCAATGCAAAAGTCAATATCCCTATCGGGTGGCATACCCAGCAGGTCTGCAGGAAACACCCCTGGAAACTCACGGACAACGGGCACAGAATCCATAGAAGGAACCGCAGCACTAGAATCACGAACGTAAGCCAAATAGGCCAAACATCCCTTATCGACCATACACTGAGCCTTCATATAAGAGATAACCCTGTTGGAAGAATGACCAAGAGTCCCTCTCCACTCCAGTCGAGGCAACCCCGACAATGCTAAGGTCACTGTCTTGGCATGACAATCCAATATGGCATGATAAGGCGACAACCAATCTATCCCCAAAATGACATCAAAATCTACCATATCAAGGAGTAGGATATCTACACTAGTCTCAAGACCCCCAATAACCACTACACACGAACGGTAGACACGATCTACCACAGTAGTTACACCCACCAGTGTAGACACATATATAGGATTACTTAGAGAATCACGAGGCATAACCAAATAAGGGGCAAAATAAGATGACACATAAGAATATGTGGACCCTGGATCAAATAGAACTAAAGCATCCCTGCTGCAAACTGAAACCATAGATAACTGCATCGGATACCTCAGCCTCAGGTCTGGCTGGAATAACATAACATCGGGTTTGGGCCCCTTCAATCTGAACGACATCCCTGGGACGGCCTCCTACTGGCTGACCTCTACCTCTAACGGCATGACCTCCACCTCTTACACCTCGACCCCCACCTCTAGCTAGCTGAGCGGGCGGTGGAGCACCCGGTGCTGGAATCATGGCACGAGAACCCTGGTGTTGAGAACTGCTCGAGGCTCAAGGGCAAAATCTAGCAATGTGCCTCGGATCACCACAAGTATAACAAGTCCTCGGTTGCTGAGACTGCTGGCCCTGAAGACCTGAGTAACCACCCTGAAAATTCTGGAGCGGCGGTGCACTGATAGGAGCTAGTGGTGCACTGTAGGGAAACTTATCAGAATACTGCATATGAGAACCACGACCACCCGGAGCACTGCGAGAAACCTGAAGTGCTGAATGCAACAGCCTGGGAGGATGACCCCTACCAAAAGAGTCCCTGCCTCTTGATGAGGCACCACTGAACCTGCCAAAATGACGGGGTCTCTTGTCAGACCCCTGACCACTCCCCTGTAATAGAACAATCTCAACTCGTCTGGCCATATTGGCTGCATCCTGGAAAGAAATCTCACTCCATGTTTCCCTATCCATCTGGAATATGATCGGCTAAGCTAGTCCCTCAATAAATTTCCTCACCCTCTCTCTCTCGGTGGGAAGTATCATAATTGCATGACGGGCCAAGGTAATGAATCTGGTCTCATACTGAGTGACGGTCATAGAACCCTGCTAGAGACGCTCAAACTGCCTCCGATAATCCTCTCTAAGTGATAGGAAGGAACTTCTCCAGAAATAACTGAGAGAACTGGGCCCAAGTCGAAGGCGGTGATCCAGCTAGTCTAGCCAAACAATAATCTCTCCACCAAGTCTTGGCGAAACCCGACAAACGAAAACTAGAAAAGTCGACCCCATTGGTCTCCACTATCCCCATGTTCTGTAGAACCTCATGAAAGCTATCCAAATAGTCCTAGGGATCCTCTTAAGATACACCACTATAAGAAGTAGTAAAAAGCTTGGAGAACCTGTCCAACCTCCACAAAGCATCAACAGACATAGCTGCTCCATCACCGGTTTGAACCATTACACCCGACTGAACTACCCCAGCTTGCTGAGCTGCTGGAGTCTGAAACTGAGAAGACATCTGCTCCGGAGTGCGAGTAGCGGGAGTCTGGGCTCCTCCCCCAGCCTTAGAGACGGCTGGTGCTACAAGGAGTAAGCCTGCTTGAGCAACACTCTCCATGAGGCCCACTAGACGGACTAGAGCATCTTGGAGTACCGGATTTGGTGGTGAAATCCCTCTTCAAAAATCTCCCAAGGTCGGATTCTATGTAAGGAGATATGGAATTATGGCCTTTTCTCGTTTTGCTACCATTTTAAAATCACTGGACAGACCTTCTTCGCATTCGCGAGAGGTCTATTGCGTTCGCGTAGCAGTGGCCCTATTGGCCTTCGCGTTCGCGAGACACCCTACGCGTTCGCGAAGGTATACCCTCCCTTGACCTTCGCATTCGCGAGCCTCTACCCGCGTTCGCGTAGAGTATAGATCCCCCATCCCCCAGTTCCCATCTTAAGGCTGTGCGTTCGCATTAGACCAGACGCGTTCGCGTAGAGCAGCCCCCCAGCGCTCCACGTTCGCATCCTTGTCTATGCGTTCGCATAGAATAAATCCATCCCCAGCCCCGTTTACTCTTCGCGTTCGCGTGGGTGACCACGCGTTCGCATAATACAAAACACCAGACACCAGAACAACAACTACAACAGATTTTTCTAAGTCCGAAACACCCCGATGCTTATCTGAAACTCACCCGAGCCCTCGGGGCTCCAAACCAAACATGCACACAACCCTAAAAATATCCTACAGACTTACTCGTGCGATCAAATCACCAAAATAACATCTTAAACAACGAATTTAGCATCAAAATCAAAGAAAATCTCAAGAACTTTCAAAGTTTCAAATTTTACAACTACGGGTCCGATCACGTCATATGACCTCCGTTTCTTACCAAATTTTACAAGCACCACTCAAATACTATATTAAACCTGTAACGGGCTCCGAAACTAAAATATGGGCCCGATACTATCAATTTCAAATACAGTCAAATTTCCAAAAACTCTTATAATTTCAGTTAAACAATTTCTTTCAAAAATTCATTTCTCGGGCTAGGGACCTCGGAATTCAATTCCGGGCATACACCCAAGTCCCATATTTTTCTACAGACCCTTCAGGATCGTCAAATCATGGTGCAGGCCCGTTTACCTAAAATATTGACTGAAGTCAACTTAAATTAAATTTTAAAGGCAAAATTAGCATTTTTCTCAGTTTTTCATATAAAAGCTTTCCAGATATATGCCCGGACTGCCCCCCCCCCCCCCCCCCCCCNTTTTAAGGCCTCGGAACACAGTTACTTTTAATACAAGAGATGACATTTTGGGTCATCACATTTTTAGAGGTGACCAAAGCTTGCTACAAAGTAATTACTATTTGAGGGGACCAATATTGCTACTAAACCTCATGTATTGTGGCGACAAGGGCTGCCACTAAAGGTATAATTCCTTTTGCGGCGACTGCCGTTGCTACTAAAAGTCGTTCATCAGTGGTGACCTACGCCAAACCTATTTTGTGGTTGGGTATTTACTGCACTTTTTGTAACGGTAGCACATGGAGCGACCAAAATGTCGCCACTAAAAGTGTATAGCAACAACTTTCCATGCGTTAGTAGCGACTTTTGTCGCCACTAGTAGTCTGATTTCTTGTAGTGAACATGGTTTAATAAATATCGTATGCATCTTGTTTTACATAATAATTTGAGAAGTAATTTTCGTAAAATTCATCATGACATCTTCTGCACCAAAAGCTACAACGGCAAAATGATATGCAACGCCAACAAAATAAGCATTAGTGGCAAGTTGATATGTTGTTGTAGTGGTATCTTTCTGATCTTTTTCCTGTGTTCCACTCAAGTATTGGTATTTATTTGTTCTTCATATATTGTTGCCTTGCTTGATATTTATGTGTTCTCTATCGTTTCCGCACGAGAATGAAATGCCTAACTTATTTAACTTTCTGACATGTGTGAATAAAGCAGTAATAATATGTGGACAACCTCTCTGTGGAGAAAAATGTGCAAGACCAAAACTAACACGATTGTTCTCTAGAAATAATATTAATTTATTTTGTACTCTTTTAGTAGCTTATTTCGATTACTCAATCAGACAGAGCAAGCGAAACACATGAAAGGAAAATATATTAGGAATATCGGAAGTAGTAAATAAAATACGCTTCATTGCATGTTTGTACCTCATAAAAGTAAAGTAGAAAAATCATATTTTGTCTAAATAAAATTTGGGTTTTTAATATTTCTAGGTTCTAACGATATGTAATCATTATTACCTCGATTAATAAATCAATATGCGAAAGCATGTTGCATGACTTGGTAGTTGGTGTACACGTGTTCAGGTAAATGGTCATAACTCAATTTTATATCCTTTATCACTTTCAATTCATTCTTGAAATCAAAGGAATGCATATTATTTAGAACTTCAAGCCTTACAGTTGTTTCCTTTTCCTTCCCACTAATGACTCCAACGGTCAGATTAACCACCAAGGGAAGCCCTTTACGACTTTGGACTTGTTATAAATATATATTATATTATGGATGTTCATAAGCTTCCTGAAAAAACTTATCCATATGAGACTTCACCGTAAATATGTTTATCTACTTGGTACTCTATTGGAAATAAGCTTCCTGAAGAAGCTTATCATTTCGGTAGTCAGTTATGGATAAATATTATCCCCGGTAGAAGATTATCTATGTCTGGTACAGTAGCAGCTTACACAGCAGCTTGCAGTAGCTTACACAGCAGCTTGTAGTAGCAGCTTACACAACAGCTTGCAGTAGCAGCTTACAGAGAAGCTTCCTTCTTCTATAAATAGAGGAGATTTCATTTCATTATGTACAACAGTTTGAAAGTTGAATAAGACATCAATCTCTCTCTCTATACTTGTCTTTGGTTTATTTCTTTACAGTTGTTATTTTATAACACGTTATCAGCACGAGACTCTGCCATATCGAGCAAATCTTTGAAAGTATTCAAGGTATGAACTTTCTTGTTCTAAATATATGTTTATCATGTATGTTAATCACATCTTTCTAGCCAACTAATGATGTACATGCCATTTTATTTGGATGGGATCTCGTGAAATTAGAGAGAAAAAATGATTTTACTTAAGCTATTATATGATGGCAAGACTACCCTAGTAGTTTCTGTGGAAAACGATTGGGGGCTATGTATACTTATACAATCGCTATTTTGGTACTTATTTTCCTTCTGATTATCTTAATAAATGATTACAAAATGAGTAACATTATTAGATTCACTTAAACTCCAACAGAGTTTGCAAGAAATATACAACCACCGGAAGTGGTTATGTTTCGTATATCTCATTGTAACTAAGTTTTGTTAACCACCAGAAATGGTATATGCCTATGACCACCAGAAGTGATAATTTAGGCTTTCTATGGTTACAATTGAAGATAAGTTAGAGAAAGTTTTTCTATATTACTTGCATGCCTCTATTTGCTCCTGAAGTAGCATTATTTTAAAAGAGGTTCTAAGCCATCACACAATTTGGTGTGATTGATGCACGTTCAGATAATTATGTTCCATTCCCTGAAGGATGAGATATTTATCAAATCCATTCCCTGAAGTGAATGTGATAATATTAATAAAGCTCGTAAATATGAACGCGCTCTTGATGTATATATATTACAATTCACCTCCAGAAGAGGTAATATGATTGAGAGAATATATACTCAATATTTCGTATTTTAAATTTTCTCCTGAAGAAGTAACACAATTGAAATTTCCTCCTGAAGTAGGAAAATATTATGAAAGTGTGTCTTTCCGTGCTTAAACAAAATAATGAGCTATTCAAAGTTATTTTTTAAGCACATTTTCATTCCCTGGAGTGAATGAAGAAATACCTCTACTCACCTCCTGAAGAGCTAGAATAACAGAGGATATAAATATTATTTTGTGGCATAAAAATCATTGTCGCACGTACCTGCTGTACGTAAAACATCTTGAAAATTTTATCAAGTATCATTCCAAGGCAAATGAATTCTTGTAGAATGCTTTCTACTGCAACCACATTAATATATTATGGTTAATTATTGAGTTCCCTGAAGGAAATAACAACTCGTGCATCTTTTCTTAAAAGATGCAATGACTATGTGGTTGCCGCATTGATACAAAAAAATTCAGATGTTAATGGAATTTCTCCTTGAAGGAGATATTTGTCACAAAGTTAGTGGTAGAAATATTAAAATTATTTTCATCATTTATAAATTTAGAATTAGCTTGTTTATTTGATTATGATTCTCTCTCATGATACCAGAAGTGTCTGAGCAATATTTGATAGTACAAAATGTATCAACAACTCCTGAATAGCTAATTGTTTATCTAGAAGACACCAGTAGTGTCTGATAAATATTAGATTGTGGATAATAAATAAAGGCTCTAGAAGAGTTTATATACAAATAT
>ML288229.1:123749-135086 GCA_005239495.1 Nicotiana undulata
ATATATATATATATGTGTGTGTGTGTGTGTGTGAGAAGTTACCCGCCTTATTTTTCAATTTGTACTACATCATGTATCACAGTAAACTAGAAGTTTACTGATGCAAAAGCAGTCACAGTAAACCAGAAGTTTTACTGAGCCAAAAGTAGCTACAGTAAATCAGGAATTCGCTGATACAAAAGTAGCCATAGTAAATCAGAAGCTTACGAATGCAAAAGATTATGACATAGTAAACCAAAAGTTTATTAAGATATAGCACATGCCATGATAAACCTGAAGTTCTCATTTGCCATTTTTAGATGAGCTATTTGAGAATTCAAATAAGCATATACTGAAGAACTAGAAGATTCTTCAAGAATTCTCTTGTATTGCTTGTTCTCAAAATAAATTGATTATACCAGCTAAAGTTGGGACTAAGACTCCTAATCTGAAATATATAAAAGGTGAATATGGGCCCATTCACCTATCATGTGAACCACTTATAGATGCATATATGAGATGGTTACACGTGCGTTTATTGTCAACCTGCAGTTTGACATGTGAAATTGCTTTTATCAATTAAGAGCATAATTTTCAGATTATGAAATCAAGATAGTTCATCTTGATGATGCTGGTTTATATTCAAGCTAGTTTAGCATTGAATACCTCCTATTAATGGCTAAACTATCGCTTAAGAGAACAAAGCCTCATGTGTTGGTCTAAGATTTTTAAATTGCATACATCAGCACTTGTATGCATCAGACCAACAAAATATGATAAGTCCTCCCCTCACAATTGGTTTAGGATCAGAAACCAAATATTTTTACTATCTTTTGATGTGTGGTATATGATTAATTTCTGTACCACAATGCACAAAGATATGTTTCCCAAAGAATATTAGGGATATATGTTAGTTTTTCTAATATTTGGGGGATAGAATAAACAACTGAAAAATATGTTATATGAATTGAATTATCATTAGTATGATCCTCACTCAGAAGATAATTCAAGTCAAATGCCAGAAGCATTTGCTGATCCAAAATTAAATATCATATTTCAGTTGTAAATGCTCCTATTAAAATTAAAGTCCCTAAAGGATGGGGTATACTTTACGCATGAAGCGTGGTAGACCAATCGGTTTCAAAGGTAACAATCCTTGAAAAGGATAGGAGAAAATGATCAAAATGATCATAATAAGGAGGAAATGAGCTCTAGAAAAGCCCACGACATAACATTTCATGAAACTCCAAAAGAAGTTCAAGTACCTGAAATAAGGAAAGTGATGAGATCTCAACAAGTTATGTCACTTCGGAACCGATACAAAATGATCTTCAACGATATCTTTGATATAATATAGTGCACAATATTGTAAAAGATTGTGAGGATCGGACCTGCAGTCCAGACACCTGAAGATGTCAAGCCATTTAAATGCAAGTCATGATCTATATGACTCATTTGATTAAATCTATATGAAAATTCCTGAAGGATTTAAAATGCCTGAAGCATATAGTTCAAAGTCTCGAGAAATGTACTCGACCATATTACAAAGGTCTTTGTACGGTTTAAAACAATCTGGGCGCATGTGGTATAATCGCCTCAATGAATATTTGCTAAAAGAAGGTTACGTAAGTGATGTTATTTGTCCATGTATTTTATAATAAAGATGTCATCAGAATTTGTTATCCTTGTTGTTTATGTTGATGACATAAATCTTGTTGGAACTCCAGAAGAGCTCCAAAAGGCAATTGAATATCTTAAGAAAGAATTTGTGATGAAAGATCTTGGAAAGACAACACTTTGTCTTGGTCTGCAAATTGGATATTTAGCAGGCGGAATCTTTATCCATCAATCTGCTTATACAAAAAGGGTCTTAAAATACTTTTACATGGACAAAACGCACCCATTGAGTACAACAATGGTTGTTCGATCACTTGAAGTGAATAAGGATCTGTTCTGACCTCCAGAAGAGGATGAGGAATCCCTTGGTTGCGAAATACCTTATCTTAGTGCAATTGGTGCACTTATGTATTTTGCTAATGCTACAAGGCCTGACATAGCATTTCCTGTTAATTTACTAGAAAGATATAGCTCTTCTCCTACACAGAGACTTGGGTATTTGAAACAACATCTTTATCAGGGGGAGTAACGTATGCACTGTACTCTTTTTCCCTTGCTCAGGTTTTTTTTTCCATTGGAATTTTTCCTGGTAAGGTTTTTAATGAGGCAGCTTGCAATGTATATTATTAGTGCACTCTTTTTCCCTTACTAAGATTTTTTTCCCATTGGGTTTTTCCTAGTAATGTTTTAACGAGGCACATAATAATGAACATCCAAGGAGGAGTGTTATGAAAATATTATTGTGGATGTCCATTTATTACTCTGTTGTAGATAATCTTCTTGAAGACGATTATCCATCTAGTACTCCATTGAAGTTTATCTACAAGCAGCTGATGCAGGCAGGTTGCAAGCAACTCAATGACTTGCAACAACTTCTTGGTTTGATGAGATTAATTTAAATCGATCGGAAATAGTGGTGGATAATATTCTCTACAAATTCAACTTTTGAGAAGATGGTATACAGGATTGGGATGCGGAGACTCAAATATTTGAAACAAGGTTTTCATCAGGGGGAATAAAATACGCGGTGCACTCTTTTTCCCTTACTAAGGTTTTTTTCCCACGGGGTTTTCCTTATAAGGTTTTTAATGAGGCACCTAGCAATGCGTATTACTAAATATTGTACTCTTTTTCCTTCACTAGGATATTTTCCACGGGGTTTTTCCTAGTAAAGTTTTAATGAGGCACATTATCTTTTAATGAACATCCAAGGGGGAGTGTTACAAAAATATATTATATTATGGATGTTCATAAGCTTCCTGAAGAAGCTTATCCATATGGGACTCCGCCGTAAATATTTTTATCTACTTGGTACTCTATTGGAAATAAGCTTCCTGAAGAAGCTTATCCATATGGGACTCCGCCGTAAATATTTTTATCTACTTGGTACTCTATTGGAAATAAGCTTCCTGAAGAAGCTTATCATTCTGGTACTCAGTTATGGATAAATATTATCCCCGGTAGAAGATTATCTATGTCTGGTACAGTAGCAACTTACAAACAGCTTACAGAGCAGCCTGCAGTAGCAGCTTACACAGGAGCTTGCAGTAGCTTACACAGCAGCTTGCAGTAGCAGCTTACACAACAGCTTACAGTAGCAGCTTACACAGCAACTTCCTTCTTCTATAAATAGAGGAGATTTTAGTTCATTATGTACATCAGTTTGAAAGTTGAATAAGACATCAATCTCTCTCTCTATACTTGTCTTTGGTTTATTTCTGTACAGTTGTTATTTTATAACAGGACTATTATTTTACCAACATCCAATAGTTCATTAGGGAAACTATTGTGTAAGATCGTGGTTTAACTAGCACGCAATCACACACAAAGCAAATAGAGAAGAAAAAATTTACACAATAATTTAACGAGGTTCGACTAAGCCTAATCCTCGGGGCAAAAGTAGAGAGAGTATTCCACAATGAATGAGAATAAAAGCACAGTACAATCTATAGCATCTCCAACTACAACCCCTATATGGAGATCCCAAATAGTCTCAAACCTATAAGAGAAAAGTTCCCCAATTTGACAAGGACTATTGGTTTTCCTTTCCCAAATCTATTAGGACAATGGGTTTTCCTAAGCCTATAGGGATTATGGGTTTTCTAAAAATAGAAGGAAATAATTCAAGCCACAAAATAACATATCTTCCCTTTGGCTTGAACTCTCTTCATTAATAGGAACAATGTCTCTCTACCTTGCCCTCAGCCCTCGTGGGGGCTCTATTGAGTACCGCACACACCAATCAAGTCTAGGCAATGCCTAAACTTGTTGGCCGAGACTGCCGTGGTCATCTTATCAACTGGATTATCACGCGTAAACACTTTCTCCACAGTAACTACCCCTTTTGATATAATGTCTCGAATAAAGTGATCTCTGACTTCAATGTGCTTCGTCATCTCATGAAACATCTTATTCTTAGTAAGATGAATGGCACTCTGACTGTCACAAAACACTAGTGTCTTCTTCTGAGCTAGTCCAAGATCACTTACCAAGCCTTGTAGCCAAATAGCCTCTTTCACTGCTTAGTTGTATACTCAACTTCTATGGTAGACAAAGCAACGACAGACTGCAAAGTCGCCTTCCAACCGATGACACTACCAGAAAGAGTAAAAACATAACGTGTTAGAGATCCTCTCTTATCTATGTTCCCTACATAATTTGAATCGACATAGCCAACTAAGGATTCACTCAACTTGTCTTTGTAAAAAGTCAAGCCTACATATGCAGTACCCTTCAAGTATCTAAAGATCCACTTCACCGCATGTCAATGTTCTTTACAAGAACACACCATGTATCTACTCACAACACTAACAACATGTGAAATGTCAGGGCGAGTGCAAACCATAACATACATAATGCTACCTACAACACTTGAATATGGAACACTAGACATATGCTCCATTTCCTCATCTGTTTTTGGTGACATGTCTACAGATAACTTGAAATAGGAGGCAAAAGGAACAAACACAGATTTAGCACCCGTCATATAAAATCTCTTGAGGACCTTCTCAAAATAGGACCGTTGGGACAACATCATCTTTCCAACCCTTCTATCTTGAGTAATCTCCATCCCCCATATGTTCTTTGCAACACCCAAATCCTTCATCTCAAACTCCTCACCTAGATGCTTCTTCAATCTGGTAATATGTGACATGTTTTTAAATTCAATAAGCATGTCATCCACATATAACAACAAATATACACTAGAACCATCTTCAAGCTTTTTGTAATACACACAACTATCATATGCACTTTGAGAAAATGCATTTTGAATCATGAATGTATCAAATCTTTTATACCACTGCCTAGGCGACTGTTTCAAACCATATAAAGATTTCTTAAGCAAGCAAACATGATTTTTCTTATCCTGAGTAATGAATTCCTTGGGTTTACTTATATAAATCTGCTCTTCCAACTCACCATGCAAGAATGCAATTTTCATATCTAACTACTCTAGCTCTAAGTCATTAAGAGCCACCAAAGCCAGTAAAACCCTAATAGAGCTATGCTTTACCACTAGAGAGAACACTTCATTGTAATCTATCCCCCTCCATCTGTGTAAAACCTTTAGCTACTAATCTTGCCTTGTAACTTGATGCTTCATACCTTGGATTGCCCTCATTTCTTTTGAAAATCCATTTGCAGCCTTGTACCTTCTGTCCCTTTAGCAATGGAACAAGCTTCCATGTCTGATTCTTATGAAGAGACTCAATCTCTTCACTCATAGCACCAGCCCATTGATCTGCTTCTGGACTACAAATAGCTTCTTTATAGCTATTATGCTCAAGCACATCAATGGTCTCTGCAACTGACAAAGCAAACCCCACAAAATTTGCATATCCAGGAAAATTACCATCAACTACGTTTGCAAACCTTTGTGGTGGATTGATCACTCGCTTCTCTCTGCCTGTTGCAATGCTATATGGTTGTTGTTGCGCAAGTGCATCAACATTATCATCTTGATCAATATTTTGCACCTACTCCACTTTCTCTACTTTATAACTACTGGGCTGAGCTAGTGGAGATTCAATTCTAGCTTTATGCGGTCACTGACACCACGATCTGTTTTTGCTATTGCCTTCTCCCTTTGACTGTCCAGTGAGGCACATTTATTGAATGTTACATCCTTACTAATAATTAGCCCTAGAGTCTTTTGATTTGTGGACCACAACCTATGACCTTTCACTCCAGTTGCATATCCTAGAAATATGCACTTCTTTTCCCTCGACTCAAGTTTTCCATCCCTCACATGAGCATAAGCAGGAACCAAATATCCTTAAATTTGAATAATCATCAGGCGAACCGGTCCATACCTCAAAAGAAGTTTTGAACTCAATAGTTGTGGATGGAGATCTGTTGACCAAATAACAAGTTGTATTGATTGCTTTAGACCAAAAATCCTTGCTAACACATGAGTGTGAAAGCATGCTTTGTACCCTATCACAAAGGGTTATGTTCATACGTTCTGCTACACTATTTTTTGTGGTGTAGCGACACAAGTGTGGTGTCTCACTATGCCTTCTCTGCTGTAGAAATTATCTAACTCATAATTGCAAAATTCCAACCCATTTTCAGTTCGAAGACGCTTAACTTTTCTTTCCATCTGTCTCTCAACCATTGTCTTCCATTTAACAAATGTCGGAAATGCCTCATATTTTTTCTTCAGAAAATACACCCACATCATCTTTGAGTAATCATCAATCAAAGTTATAAAATACCTGGCACCACTCTTGTAGGGAACTCTGTTTGGACCCCACAAGTCTGAATGTTGTTGGCCCATGTCACTGAATGGGTTTTGAAGATTGACAAGTTGAACCAGGTCCATCAGAGCACACACATCTAATAGGAGATATTAGTGATTGCTGAGTATCAAAGAGCTAAAAGGATGTCTACTAATATGAAAAGGTTGCAAACTGATAAAGACGATTGAAGTTGATTTCAGCAAGGACAGAAATAGAGAAGGAAGTTGAGTCATAGTTGAACTCGTATACCCAGGTGGAGTTGGATCAGAACTGAACTATGTACTAAATAACTGTCTCTATAAATACTCAATGTATTACTTCTGAAAGAGATGACGCACAAAGACAAAAGTGAATCAAGTTCTGAAAAGCAAAAGTTCTCAGGATATTTTGCAAGCAGAAGTATTGTGCGAAGGCTACAGTTCAACTAGAAGAAACAGTTTCATTGTTGATGTATTGAGTCTAGTTGATTGTAGTAGGCGTTTTAATATTGTATCTTTTCAGCTTTCATAGAAGCAATTGTAATAGGTACACATTGTTCAAGTTAGAGTTAGCTTGAAATCTGTAGAAATTAGCTAGAGGCTAGTTGATACAAAGAGGATTAGAGTTAGTCCTAGGATTACAAAAGAGTTTATTTTGTAAGTCCGTTTGGCTCAGAGTTTTTAGTGAAGTGTTGAGAAAATCTTACTGAGGAGTAGGTCTTGGTTTTTTCACCTTTTGAGCCAGGTGTTTTCCACGTAAAAATCCATGTGTCTTTACTATTACTGCTTAATTATTCCGGAACAGTAGAAAGTAGTACACAAAGAAGAACCAGGTTCTTCTTATTAGACAACACTCGAAAATTGGGTACTTCATAATTAACTTTTATTATTGTGTAGTATTGAAGTCTAAAACATCAATTGGTATCAGAGCAGGTTATCCTTGAAAAGTCTAACACCTTGGAAAAGATCAGGATTAGTGCACCACCTGGGAATTGGGAAGGTCAATCAGCTGCAAGGCCACCACTCTTCAATGGCCAGTACTATTCTTGGTGGAAAAATAGAATGAAGGACCATCTTATTGGAAAGGACTATGAACTATGGGACATAGTCACTGATAGACCCCTTAAAATAATGAAGAAGACTGCTGAAGGTGTAGATGTACCTAAGACAAGGGTTGACTGCACGGCTGAAGATTTGAAGAAATGGGAGAAGAATGCCAAGGCCAAGAAGTGGCTAGTATGTGGACTAGGTCCTGATGAATACAGTAGAATCCAAAGCTGCACAACAGCCAAGGAAATCTGGGACACTCTACAAGTAGCCCATGAAGGAACACCTCAAGTTAAAAGGTCTAGAGGTACACTACTATACTCTCAGTATGAAAACTTCACTATGAAAGAAGGAGAAACTATTCAGGAGATGTACACAAGGTTTACAACCTTGACCAATGAACTCAAGTCTCTTGGAAGAATCATACTTGAAGAATACAAGGTAGAGAAGATCTTGACAAGGGTGTTGCCTATCTCCTGGGAAAGCAATATCACTGTTATCCAGGAATCCAAAAACATGGCAACCCTTAGACTGGATGAGTTAATTGGAAATCTCACTGCTTATGAACTCAGAAGGCAAACCATGAAGATGGATGCCCCAAAGAAGGAGAAAATTCTAACACTGAGGATCACTGAAGGAGCAGATCGGATGAGATGGCCATGATCACTAAAGAATTTAGAAAGTTTCTCATGAGGAAGAAGGGCATCTCGAGGGGAGGAAACTTCAACAAGACAAAGGCACCAGAAAGGCCAGCTAATGAGGGATGCTACAAGTGTGGAAAAACTGACCATCTCATCAAAAACTGCCCTCAGTGGGAAGTAGAATGGAGGAAAGAAAGATATGAAAGAAAGAACAGGAAGAAGGAACTGGTCCAACCCAAGAGAACCACTACAAAGGCTATGGTTGCTGCTTGGGGGGAAAGTTCAGATGAAGAATCAGAGGATGGTGAGACAGAAGATCATGCTCTCATGGCAATAGGAGAATATGATGAGGGAACTTATGAAGAACCAGAGGTAAGTATCTCACAACTTAAAACTAAAATAAAGTTTTTATCTAAGGAGAAACTCTCTGAGTAGATACTTGACTTCATAGATGATTTTGAGGAAACAACCAAAGAGAAGGATCAACTATCTAAAGAGTGTGAAATGATGAAAGCAGAATGCATGGACCTGGAAATAAGGGTCATCGAATCTGAAAAGAAAAACACTGTCCTGATGAACCAGGTCCATCCACTCGAAACTCAAATCCTAGAACTAAAATCTGAAAACTTAAAGTTAAGACTAGGATCTAGTAAAAAGGTGGTTGATCACTCTCATGCAATGTTAGAAGAAGACTTAGGAAAACTAAAGGATAAAATGTATGCCAATGATGAATAGATAAAATCTCTTAAAGAAGAACTTGGCAAAGTCAAACATGAATCTTATAGAACACGCAAATGGAATAAGTCTTCAAATGCATTAACTTGGATTCAAGAGAATCACAGTAGCAACCGGAGAGGGATTGGTTTTGGGAGTCAATTGCTTAAATGGGATCCCAAAAGCAAGTATCTCACTCTCCCTGAAAATAAAATGTGCACCCATTGTGGGAAGACTGGCCACTACAAATATGAGTGTGGTGTAAAAGAGCATGCCAGTCAGAAAAATGAGAGATTCATTAAAAAGAAGAACTGACAGCCAAACTGGGCCAGGAAAAATCTGATTCATCCATTCTCTCATAGAAAAGGACCCAAACTAGTTTGGGTTCTTAAAACTAACCCCTGATTTGCTTTTGTAGGTACAAGTGAAGGGTAGCAGCCTAATTTGGTTTTTGGACAGTGGCTGCTCTAAGCATATGACAGGGAACAAGGAAAATTTCTTTCACTTGAAAACCTCAAAGGAGGAAATGTCTCCTTTGGAAACGAAAAGAAAGGTGAAATTATAGGGGTCGGCAAGGTAGGTAAAGATGACACACATTCAATTGAACATGTGTATCTGATAGATGGCTTGAAATATAGCCTAATTAGTGTGTCAAAACTGTGTGACAGAGGTAACCTTGTCGCTTTTACCTCCACAAAATGTTTTGTGATAAGTCTACTTACTGACAAGATTGTGTTGCGGGGAAGGAGAATGAACAATATCTATGTCATTGACTTATCCACACTGTCTGACAATGAACTCACTTGCCTTAGTGTGTTGGACAGTGATCCCCTCCTGTGGCACAAAAGACTTGGTCATGTAAGTCTGACTCAGCTTAACAAGCTAGTCTATAAGAACTTAGTGGTAGGACTCCCTAACATTAAGTTCAAGGAAGACAAAGTTTGTGAGGCATGTGCAAGGGGGAAGCAGGTAAGATCTTCTTTCAAAAGTAAGAAAATGGTCAGTACCACCAGGGCGTTGGAACAGGTTCATCTGGATCTGTGTGGTCCAATGAGAACCCTGAGCAGAGGTGGTAAGAAATATATGATGGTGTTAGTTGATGATTACTTAAGGTTCACGTGGACCTTATTCCTGGCATCTAAGGATGAAGCATTTGATATGTTTATCACATTTGTTAAGAAAACTCAAAATCAGTTAGGACATCAACAAGCATCAATAAGATCTGACCATGGGACTGAATTTGAAAATGCTAAATTTGCTGAGTTATGTGATGAACATGGTATCAATCACAATTTTTCTGCCCCTAGAACCCCACAAAAAAATGAGGTTGTGGAAAGAAAGAATAGAACTCTTGAAGACATGGCAAGAACCATGCTTCTTTCCAACAAACTACCACATAACTTCTGGGCAGAAGCAATAAACACTGCATGCTATATAACTAATAGATGCATGACCAGGCCACTGGTAGAGAATACTCCCTATGAATTACTCAAAGGAAGAAAGCCCAACATATCCCATCTTAGGGCTTTCGGATGTAAATGCTATGTGCACAATAATGGCAAAGATTCCTTAGGTAAATTTGATCCCAGAAGTGATGAGGGAGTATTCTTGGGATATTCATCACATAGTAAAGCCTATAAAGTGTACAATAAAAGAACTATGTGTGTAGAGGAGAGTATGCATCTTATATTTGATGAAACTAATACTCTTTCTGAGAGACAGGAACCAGAAGATGAGGAGCTTGGACTGGTGAGAAGCAGTGAACACATTGAAGCAGCCATGGAAGATGGAACATGTGATGTACCAGGTCCAACTACCCCAAGAAACATGACAAGGGGAACTCAACATGTGATTCTTGGCCCTGATCTTGTTCCACAACAACAGAACAACATAAAACTATCCAAAAGTGAACTATTAGTTCTCAAACCACACAGATATCAGAGTTCTCACCCTCTTGAGAACATAATAGCAGATCTGTCATCCGGAATAAAAATAAGAGCTTCCTTGAAAAATATGTGTGCGTTTGATGCCTTCCTATCCTTAATCGAACCAAAGAACATTGGTGAAGCCCTACAAGATGCTGACTGGGTAACTGCCATGCAAGAAGAGCTGAATCAATTTGAGAGGAGTCAAGTATGGCACTTGGTACCCAGGCCACTAGACAGATCAGTAATTGGCACCAAGTGGGTCTTCAGGAACAAGCTCGATGAGGATGGAACTGTTACAAGAAATAAGGAAAGACTGGTTGTTCAAGGATACAGCTAAGAAGAGGGAATTGACTATGATGAGACCTTTGCTCCTGTGGCAAGATTGGAGGTAATCAAACTTCTTATAGCATTTGCTGCATATATGGAATTCACTCTCCATCAGATGGATGTTAAGAGTGGCTTCCTCAATGGATATTTGAAGGAAGATGTAGTTGTCAAACAACCTCTAGGTTTTGAAAGCAAAGAGTCACCTGATCATGTATATAAACTTGACAAGGCTCTTTATGGTCTCAAACAATCACCTAGATCATGGTATGAGCGATTGTCAAAAATTTGGCTGGAACATGGATACAAACGAGGCAAAATTGACAGTACTTTATTCCTAAAGGAAAAGGGGAAGGATCTTCTGATT
>ML288234.1:0-17599 GCA_005239495.1 Nicotiana undulata
CGACCTCTCGTCACTACTTCTTCGAGATTAGACGGTATACTCACTGGGTACATATTTATATATGTACTCATGCTGCACTTTCTTTTCTTATGTACTTAACTGTACAGGTCCAGAGGCTGGTATTTCGAATTTTCAGGGCGGGGCTAGGTATTGACTGACTGACTATACTTCACGGTGAGCTGCTCCTCTTGGCGACTTCCTGGCAGCACCCTGGAGTTTTCTTTTGTCATATTCTCTGTCTATTTCATTCAGACTGAGACTCTATATATATTTTAGTAATTGTAAATTCAGTAGTTGCACGTGACACTCGTGACACTAGTTCCTGGCACACACGTAGTGTATATTTTGGGTTGTTGGTTGTACATATGTTATGCGACATGCCTATTGGTGGATTTTCCGCACTTGTAGTTCTATTTCACCTCACCCGCCGTTATTATGTTTATATCTGTTTAAAATTGGTTAAAAGATGAAATTTGCATAGCTGGGAATGGTAACACTTAGTGTTTCTATATTGTCTGGCCTAACCTCGTTGTTGGGCTCCATCGCGACCTGAATCGAGATTTGGGTCGTGACAGATGGATTCAATCTCTTGTTTTGTTAAACCAATGACTTTTACTCCAGTAGTGAAAGCAGTCACATGATCACATTAGGAACATTAGGCATTTTGAACTTCTTGGGTATAGGCAAGGGCACTGCACTTGGCTTCCAGGGTTGTTGAGAATATCTATCAACGTCGATGCCTTTGATAATCGGCGGTACTCCAGGGATTTGCTCGATGCGATCATTCTATTCTTTCATTTGTTTTTGCATGGTTAGAAATAAATTTTGTAACTCAGAGTTATTAGTCATACCTGGTCTTGCTTCAAGAGATTCATTAGGGGTGTCACCCCTGGCTGAATTAATTAACCCAGACTGAGGATTTTCCGCGATGATTGTATTATTTGGAGGGGGTGTTAATGGTGTTGGTGATGCTTGTGGTAATCCTCTTGCAAACTCTTGCAAATCTTGCCCCACATATTCAGCAATCATTTGCTTTATTCGATCGTGCTCTATCGTTTGCTCATTATTGTTATGATGATTATCGGATCTTTCTGGGGATGACTCCCTTGAACCTCGTGGGGTTCCTCGAGGAGTTGGAACTAGGGTTCCATTTTCCTGCTGATTGTTGTCGTCATTATTGTTGTTGTTGTTATTGGAATTCGACATAGTTTAAAGGATATCGATTGGAAAATAAACTATGATTATCAGATTCCCGGTAACGGAACCAATTTGTTTAACCAAAGAATTAGATTCCTTGNTTGGTTCCTGTAATTGCTCATTAATGGCTAATTATTACATTAATGAGGTGTTACAAAGGATCATCAAAGGATAATCGTAACTGTTGTATAGGAGTTATGTAACGTATAAGTCATTAACTGTTGATTCTCGAATCTGTCCACAGCTTCATCGGGGTTCATTGTGACCGTGTCTCTTCCTCTTCAGTTGGCTTCCCGTGGCTGATGCACTCGTGAGTTTATTGATCGTGCCTCTTTATCTCGTACTTTATTATAAAATTATGTCCATCTGTAGCGCTTTCCTTGGTCCACGTAGATGGCTGAGTTGTCAAGGACTTGCTTACATGTGAGACTTTTTTTTACCAATACAACATGCCCGGAGATATCCTTACATTCAGCGATAAAGACCTCGAGACCTCGCCTCACCCGCATAACGATGTGCTGGTAATTTCCTTTCTCTTGAATAACGTTCAAATTAAATGCATACTTGTGGATCCAGGTAGTTCGGCCAACGTAATCAGATCGAAAGTAGTGGAACAGCTCGGGCTGCTCGACCGAGTCATACCTACCTCGCTAACCCTCAACGGATTCAACATGGCCGGTGAGGCGACGAAGGGGGAGATTACCCTCCCGGTGAACGTATCCGGGACAATCCAAAACACCAAGTTCCATGTCATCGAAGGGGACATGAGGTACAACGCATTGCTTGGAAGGCCATGGATACACAACATGAGAGCAGTGCCGTCAACTTTCCACCAAATGATGAAATTTCCAACGGAAGACGGTATAAAGACGGTATATGGAGAATAGAATGCGTCCAGGGAGATGTTCGGTATCCACAATGAGGCACCAGCGCTTATAACCCCCACCTTAGAGGAACCAGAGGTGAGAATGACCCCCGAGGATGACGAGGAAGATTTTCTCACCCCCCGCACCTTCGTCATCCCCGAGGAATCAGATGCAACTAAATAAACAGTCGAAGAGTTGGAGCAGGCAGTCCTGGTCGAGCATTCCCCAAATCGAAAGGTATACCTGGGTACGGGGTTAACCCCCGAACTCAGAAAAAATTCATTCAACTCCTTATCAATAACATCGACTGTTTCGCTTGGTCCCATTTAGACATGACATAGATCCCACCCGAAATAACCACCCATCAGCTAAGTGTCGACCCCAGGTTCAAACTGGTGAAGCAGAAAAGGAGGCCTCAATCCGAGGTAAAACATGCATTCATCAAGGATGATTTAAGGAAACTCCTCAAAATAGGGTCGATTAGGGAGGTGAAATACCCCGATTGGTTGGCCAATGTGGTGGTAGTCCCCGTAAGGGAATAAGTTAAGAATGTGCGTAGATTACAAAGACTTAAATAGGGCATGCCCCAAGGATTCATTCCCGCTGCCCAACATCGATCGCATGATCGATGCCATGGACGGGCACGAGATCCTCACTTTTCTTGATGCCTACTCGGGTATAATCAGATTCAAATGAATCCCGAGGACAGGGAAAAGACTTCGTTCATCACGAAGTATGATACGTATTGCTACAACGTAATGCCCTTCGGGCTGAAAGCCATTGGGGCCACGTACCAACGGTTGGTTAATAAAATGTTTGAATGGAAGATAGGCAAGTCCATGGAAGTATATATTAACGATATGCTAGTTAAGTCCCTACGCGCAGAGGATAATCTAACCCATTTGCAGGAAACATTCGATATTCTTATAAGCTATAACATGAAGCTCAATCCCGAGAAATGCGCCTTCGGAGTAGGATCAGATAAATTTCAAGGCTTCATGGTATCGAACAGGGGGATCGAGATCAATCCCGACAAAATCAAAGCCATCAAGGAAATCACGGTGGTTAATAACGTGAAGGTCGTACAATGGTTGACCGGGCGGATAGCGGCCTTGGGGCGATTTATATCAAGATCGTCGGATAAGAGCCATCATTTCTTCTCCCTGCTCAAAAAGAAAAGTAGCTTCGAATGGACTCCCGAGTGCCAAATTGCCTTGGAGGAGTTGAAGCGATATTTGTCGAGCCCACCTTTACTCCACACCCCAAAGGAGGATGAAACACTGTATCTATACCTGGCCGTGTAAGAAGTAGCGGTAAGCGGTGTGCTGGTTCGAGAGGAGAAAGGTACGCAATTCCCTGTCTACTATGTAAGTCGGACCCTGGGCGATGCCGAAACCAGGTATCCCCTCCTGGAAAAACTAGCCCTCTTGTTAATTAGCGCGTCTCAAAAGTTAAAGCCTTATTTTCAATGCCATCGCATTTGTGTCTTAACGACATACCCGCTCCAAAATATATTGCACAAACCCGAGTTGTCGGGCCGACTAGCCAAGTGGGCCATCGAACTCGGAGGGTATGATATCGAATATCAGCCCCGAACGTCTATCAAATCCCAAATTTTGGCGGATTTCATAGCTGACTTCACGCCTCCCCTGGTGCCCGAAGTAGAAAAAGAACTACTACTGAAAACGGGCACATCTTTCGGGGTATGGACCCTGTTTACTGACGGTGCCTCAAACGTCAAAGGGTTCGGGCTAGGCATAGTTCTGAAGCCGCCCACGAGCAGCATGATTAGACAATATATAACATTTTCAAAATTGACTAACAGCGAAGCCGAGTACGAGGCTGTGATTGCATGTCTGGAACTGGCCAAAAGCCGGGGAGCCGAATTCATCGAAGCCAAATGCGATCGTCTCCTAGTGGTTAATCAGGTGAATGGAAGATTCGAGGTCCGAGAATATAGAATGCAGAGGTTCCTTGACAAGACTCTAGTCACATTGCATCGCTTCAAGGAGTGGACCTTAAACCACATACCTCGAGAGCAGAATAGCGAGGCTGATGCCCTCGCAAACCTGGGATCGTCTGTCGAAGAAGATGATATACTCCCGGAGCTGTTGTTCAGTTAACCAAATCAATGATCGAAGAAGGCCACGCCAAGATCAACTACACCAGCCTAACATGGGATTGGAGGAACAAATACATCGGCTATTTGAGAGACGGGAAGTTGCCTGCAGACCCGAAAGAATCAAGGGCCCTACGGACCAAGGCGGCTCGGTTCTCACTCGACGAAAATAACACTCTATACAGGAAGACCTTTGATGGTCCCTTGGCAGTATGCATGGGACTGGGTGACATAGATTATGTGCTTCGGGAAACCCACGAACTCCTGCGAAAATCATTCTAGCGCCGATTCCTTAGTCTGAAAAGTGATCAGAGGAGGTTATTACTGGGACAGCATGGAAAAATACGCCAGGGAATTCATTAGGAAATGCGACAAATGTCAAAGATTCACGCCGATAATCCACCAACCCGGCGAACAGTTGCATTCAGTCCTGTCACCGTGGTCGTTCATGAAATGGGGGATGGGCATCGTCGGACCACTACCAATGGCACCAGGTAAAGATAGATTTATTATGTTTATGACTCACTATTTCTAAAAATGGTGGAAGCGCAGGACTTCAAGAAGATAACAGAAAAAGAAGTCATGAACTTCATATGGGACCATATCCTATGCCGATTCGGGATCCCCTCCGAGATAACATGCGATAATGGAAAACAGTTCATCGGGGGCAAAGTAACGAAGTTTCTCGAGGATCATAAAATCAAGAGGATCATGTCACCCTACCACCCATGCGCCAACGGTCAGGCTGAATCCACAAACAAAACCATCATTCAGAACTTGAAGAAGAAGTTAGAAAGCGCAAAAGGTAGATGGAGGGAAATTCTTCCCGAGGTCCTATGGGCATATCGAACCACTCCAATATCAAGTACGGGGGATACGTCGTTCTCTTTGGTATATGGGTCCGAGGCTTTAATACCGATCGAAGTAGGGGAACCGAGTGCCAAGTTCTGACATGCTATGGAGGATTCAAACAACGAGGCCATGATTGCAGCCCTCGAACTACTTGATGAGAAACGAGAGGCTTCACTGGTCCGGATGGCCGCGCAAAAATAAAGGATCGAGAGGTACTATAACAGGAGAGCAAACCTCCGACACTTCGGGGTCGGGGACTTAATTCTAAGAAAAGTTACTCTAAACACTCGAAAACCTAATGAGGGGAAGCTAGGCCCAAGCTAGGAAGGGTCATACATTGTGCTCGGAATGATAGGCAAAGGATCCTACAAGCTCGGTACCATGGAAGGCGAACAGCTTCCAAGCAATTGGAATGTGTCCATGCTCAAACGCTACTACTGCTAAGGTAAGATTATACCCTTGTTTCCATTCATTTGTCCCAAGATAAACTTCTGCAGATATCCAGTGAAAGGCATAGGAACATCCGTCGGCTTTAGAGGCCCCCTAGGTTTTTTAACGCGTTGCACTATTTTCCTTCGATCGGGTTTTATCCCTGAAAAAGGGTTTTGCCGGCAAGGTTTTTAATGAGGCAACATCTATGCGTTCACCAGGAAGAGCTTAAAAAAGAATTCAAGGCTTATCTCCAAGCAACCTCAAATGCGGGGGTACCTCGCCCCAGAAGGATGCCTCCGCAAGCAAATCAAAGTAAGCCGAAGAGGGTTTCGGTAGGAAAATGATGTATCGGGCCAAACGGTCAAATGAACCGTGTACGCATAGAAGGATCAAGCCCTCTATGGTGAAAACATGTATGCTTGTACCAAACAATCAAAGGAGTATTTTTGCCACCAGAACACTTCTACAATTCAAAGAAACTGCTATTTTCGCAAGGAAAGACCCCGGGGCCAAAAACCCTCGATGCCTCGGGGACTATCATTAACATCCACTCCGTCAAATTGTCAAACCCGAGGTCGTAATATCCCAAGCGGGTAACCCTGGGCGTGTTCGAAAGTGTAAGACCTCGAGTGAGGTATGTCCAGATCATACAACCTTATAAAAGGAACAATCCCGACTTCAAAGCCAATGCTATATATTCAAACTTGTAAGACCCCTAAAAAGCCATACCCTCGAATACAGATGCCGAGGATATGATACTCAGGACTAAAGGCTCCGGTTAAATACAAAACGACTCCGGTCGATAGGCTACGGACAAAGTGACACGACTGGGGGATGCCCGACCGTCGCGATAAAATCAAATCCTTCAAAATTACTTTGGAAAGAACCGGTTAAATCATGCTACCCTCGACCTAAATAAAAGAGCTTCTATCGTTTTCATGTCATCTCCAAAAATGAAAAAAATTCAAAACAGTTCAGCCATAGGGCAAAACCTTCTGAGGTGCTCACCTATCATCGCATAACGACTCATAATCGAGGTTCTTATCAAACCGTCAAAGAGTCGGACGAACGCAAAAATATCAAAGGCCTTAACGAGGGAAAACATAGCCATACTAAAAATGCGTAAGAGCCTTGGAGCAAACGTAAAGAGCCTCCGGGCTAATTAAAAACCTAAAGGGTCGATGAGCCCGAGTCGTAACCCGGCTCGGGGACTGAGCCCAAAATGGTTAACTAAAAATGCGTAAGAGCCTTGGATCAAACGTAAAGAGCCTCCGGGATAATTCAAAACCTAAAGGGTCGATGAGCTCGATCCAAAACCCGGCTCGGGGACTAAGCCCGAAATGGTTAACTAAAAACGCGTAAGAGACTTGAAGCCAGCATAAAGAGCCTCTAGGCTAATTCAAAACCTAAAAGGTCGATGATCCCGAGTCGTAACCTAGATCGGGGACTGAGCCCGAAATAGTTAACTAAAAACGCGTAAGAGCCTTGAATCCAGCGTAAAGAGCCTCCGGGCTAATTCAAAACCTAAAGGGTCGATGAGCCCGAGCCGTAACTCGGCTCGAGGACTGAGCCCGAAATGGTTAACTAAAAACGTGTAAGAGCCTTGAAGCTAGCGTAAAGAGCCTCCGGGCTAATTCAAAACCTAAAGGGTCAATGAGCCCTAGCCGTAACCCGTCTCGGGGACTGAGCCCGAAATGGTTAACTAAAAACGCGTAAGAGCCTTGGAGCCAACTTAAAGAGCATCCGGGCTAATTCGACACTTAAAGGGTCGATAAGCTCGAGCCGTAGCTCGGCTCGAGGACTAAGCCCTAGATGGTTAACTAGAAACGTGTAAGGGCAGGCACACAAGAGCCTTCGGTCTAACATCAAAAGGCCTACAGGCCAATTAAAGGCCACATTGGCCCCACACTTAAAAGCACCCAAGGGCAAACGCATGAGAGCCTTAGAACCAGCATGAAAGAATTCAAAGGCCGGCTCCAGGACCTAAGGTCAAAATATTAGAGTCAAGACCTGACTCGGGGGCTAAACCCCAAACAACCGATCTTTGATCATCAAGAAATTGTTCAACAAAATAAAGACCTAAAAAGTTCGTTCCGGAAGCCAGACCTCAGATCGGCGACAGAGGCGGAGCACGAAATGTTGAAAGATGAAAGGCTCCCAATATATGTATATGGTGGAAAGTCAGGGGAGCGTATTTACGAAACTTGTGCCTAAAGCTCTTGGGAAAGAGACAATAGATACAAACACAATCTATAACCAGGGTCGACGGCTGCCCGAGTTCGAACAAGTTCCTCGCTCGAGGAGAATGTACAAAGACTTAGAGTTATCCCAACCCTCGATATTGATCGAACGCTCGACTATAAAGCCCAAGGGTTATCCGGGTTCGAGCAGGTCCTCGTTCGAGGACTATTTATTAAGCCTCAAGGCCATCTCTATTTCGAGCTCGGGCAAACTCGACCATTTACACCCGAGTTCAAAAGTACCGGCAACCCAAGTTCATATCGAATCAGCCCTAGCTCGGTCGGAAGGATAGCACAAAACCTTAAGGAGCTTGGTATTGTTCATACCGCAAGTCCGATATTGGGGCTAATCATCGGAACCATACACGCATATTTTTACAAGCAAAGGCAGAATAAAATTTGACATAGGATCAAAGGAAAAATAAGGAAGTTATTATATTAATAGGAGATATTTACAAAGCCCACAAGGGATCCTTACACAGCAACAAAAAAGCATAAAACAACATCCAAAAAGCCTAATCTATTGTTGAGGGCATATTCTCCAGCGAAACGTCCTCGAGAATCTCTTCCTATGGGACCTTGTTTAGACCTTTTCAAGCAGCGTCTTCGGGACCCCTTTTTCGAAACAGCAGTAGGCGAGGAAAGGGTATAGCCCATCAAAAGGCAGAAGCTTTTAACGGGCGGAGGAAATTGTGGCTTGGTGAATAATTTGGCAAGAAAAGGTCTCACCAGAGCTACTATTGTGAAGCCACTTCTTGAGACATTGTTCCGGTGTGGGACACAATAGTTAGTGGATATTGCCTCCTCGCCCCGCGAAAGGCAAGGAGAGTGAAGTTCCACACCCAGTTGAAGTTAAGAGAGATGAGCAACGGTATAAGTACTTCATATATTCCAACACGGAAAGCACATGGTTCCCTTCTCTCATTTTCTCGGGCCGACAGAAGCAACAACAACCCAATATAACCCTAATCAGTGGGGGAGGAATTTGAGAAGGAATCCATGGGGCTCACTAAGCCACTGCCAAGTGACTTTATAGATATAGGTCTGAACCATAAAAACGGGAATATGGAGGAGGGTATGGAGAAGGAAAAGGATCGAAGGCTGTTGAAAAAAGAAAGAGTGAAGTTTAGGATCAAACACCCCCCCATTTATAGAAGGTCGGCAACCTTACTAACCACGCAATCAGTACTTCTGGGGAGACAAACCGGCAGCGCAATCATTACTTTTTGGAAAAATAAACCAGCAGTGCAATCAATGTTTCTAGGGAGATGATCCGATGGGACGTTTCGAATCACCTCCTAAGCTTGCGTCACGAGTATGACTTCATCACAGGGGGTCCCGAGAGGATTCACATCAAGGTCGTTTCTTATCGTTTCACTCTAAGAAACGCGGGGACTATCGATATACGGCTAAAATCAGGAAGACCGATTTTATATTTATTGTGGCATTTTGTGGACCATTCGCATGAGGCTCAAAGTGTTGTGCGAGGCCCGACCCCGAGCACCAGCCTCGAGGAAATACAGGTTAGTGATTACTACAAACAAGCAACCCAAGAACAAGCGCGACCGGGTCTGTAACGAAAGTACGAGTCCGTACCGTGACATTAAATAGTTGTACCAGCTATCCTATTTTGTAATAAATGCTTATGTACTATGTTGGGATTTACCCTCCTATATAAAGGGGACCCTTATCACTTTTTGGGACACATGATATTCAATACAAGGAACAAGAAAATTCTCTATTTTCTACTTAACATTTCCTATTGTCCTTTAGTTAGCTTATTTACTCACATTTATTGCACTTCATCAATCGTTCTTCATTCATAGCTTATTAGTGATCACAAATAGAATACTTTGAAGCCCACAAAGCTGTTATAGCTTCATCGGTTTTCCACCATTAACACCGAGCCTCGATCTCGAGGACCCGCCTAGGCTAGCATCGGACCTCCGATTGGAGGAAGCCTGGTTTGCTCATTTTCAATTTCATATTGTTCTTAACCCATTTGTTTCAATCACGCTTATAATCAACTACTTATCAACTAGTATTAAAATAAATTACATATTTTTAGAACCACAAATCAAATTTAATTGTAGTTACCATTTTCACGGTAAACAGTATCATTTATTGGAAAATATTAGACCTCGTATTATGCATTGATTGTTTTAAATGTTGAATCCATATAACATTGGCTTGCCTAGCAAGTATGGTGTTAGGGGCCATCATGATCCCGGGGGTTGGGAATTTGGGTCGTGATAAGTTGGTATCAAAGCATTAGGTTGCCTAGGTCTCACAATTCACGAACAAGCTTAATAGATTTGAGGGATCGATACGGAGACGTCTGTACTTATCTCTCAGAGGCTATAAAGTTAGGAACAAATTCATTTTACTTCTACTCTGTCGTGCGATTCTTGTTATCTCAAATACTGATTGAACTCTTCTATTCTCTCGCAGATGACGAGAACACGTGTTTCTTCTTCCGCTGACCAACAATCAGGACCTCCAACAACAGCAGCTCCTACAAGAGGGAAAAGGCCGAGGTCATGCCAGGGGCCGAGGAAGGGGCAGGACTCAGCCCATTGCTCAGACAGCAGCTCAGTTGCAGAGCCCCAGATAGAGATTGATGAGGGGGCTCCAGCTCAGACCGTTCCGACGGGATCAGCTCAGGTCCCAGAGGGGTTTATTGCAACCCGGTGCTTCAGGATGCTTTGGTCCGACTAGTGGGCCTTATGGAGAGTGTAGCCCAGACTAGCGCATTCCCAGTGGCATCAACCATATCTCAGGATGGAGGAGGGTTCCATACTCCTACTACCCACACTCTTGAGTAGATTACTACTCCTTAGATTCAGACCCCAGCATCCAATCCAGTTGGGGTAGTTCAGCAGTTGCTGCAGCACCGCTTGTTGATGGGGAAACTATGTCCTCCGATGCTTTGTGGAGACTGGATAGGTTCATCAAGATTTTCCATGTTCATTTCAGTGGTGCCACTTCAGAGGACCCTCAGGAATATCTTAATAGTTTTCATGAGGTTCTTCGGTACATTGGTATTTTGGAGACCAATGGGGTCGACTTCGCCACTTTTCAGATGACTGGTTCCGCCAAGAAATGGTGGAGGGGTTATTTGTTGACTAGACCAGTTGGGTCACCTTCTCTAACTTGGGATCAGTTTTCGCACCTCTTCTAGGACCAGGGAGGAGCACCGTCGTCAATTTGAGTGTCTTCAGTAGGGCAGCATGACTGTCACCCAGTATGAGACTCACTTTGTGGATTTGGATCGACATGCTATTATTTTGTTACCCACAGAGAGAGAGGGGGTCGGGAGATTTATTGAGGGCCTTGCTCAGCCCATCAGGTTGCAGATGGCCAAAGAGACGGGGAGCAAAATTTCCTTTCAGGATGCGGCCAATGTGGCCACGAGAGTCAAGATGGTTCTCGGATTGGGAGGTCAGGGGTCAGACAAGAGACCACGCTATTCCGGTGGATTCAGCGGTGCCTTATCTGGAGGGGGGGTTACTTTAAGTAGAGGCCATTCTTCCAAGCCATTTCATTCAGCACTTCAGGCATCCCATGGTACCTCAGGTGGTCGTGGTTCTTATGTGCCTCCTTCTGCTCAGCCAGTCTATAGTGCACCATTAGCTCTTATCTGAGCACCTCCTCCGCAGAGTTATTATCGTGGTCAACCGGTTTGTCAGGGTCAACCTCAGTATTAGGAGGGATGCTTTGAGTGTGGTGAATATGGGCATATTCGGATAGCTTGTTTGAGATTTTCGAGTAATCAGCTTCAGTACCAGAGTTCTCGTGCCATAGTTCTGGCACCAGCTGCAGCACCACCTACCCCGCCATCCAGGGGTAGGGGTCAGATAGCTAGAGGTAGGGGTCAGATTGTTAGAGTTGGAGGCCAACCCACTAGAGGTGGAGGTCCTCCTATCAAAGGTCATCCCAAAGACATGGTTCTGGGTGGTGGGGCCCAGCTGTTTAACCAAAGAATTAGATTCTCTGCCAAAGCTATTTTAAGAAGTACTCAGGCTTCGGATAATCAATGAAATAATCTAATAAGTATAGAAGACTTGTAAATAGAAAGCAGCAAAGATGCGTAATAGTAAGTGTATTTCAATAGTGGTTCGAACGTGTCCTTACAAGTTATATTTTACTCCCTTTTATAGGGAATTTCTTAATAGAACGCGTACTCTTCTTAATGATTGAGCATTAATGAATAATAATGGCATGAATGTAACGTTACAATGGATAATTGTAACTGTTGCGTGAAGATTATGTAACGTTTGACTCAATGATTGGAGATTTTTGAATCTGCCATTTATTCTGCCTTGATTCATTCTGACTGTGTCTCTTCAACTCCTCAATTAGATTGAGGTTCCCGTATCTAATTGCCTCGTGGGTATGCTATTCTGTTCCTCTTTGTCTCGTACATCTTCGTAAAGTCACGACCAGTTGTCATGTTTTCATTGCTCCACATGGATTTCCTTGTCATCTGAATTAATACACGTGTGAAGCCTATTTTTACCAATACAGATAGTCACCCACTTACCATTCATCTATCGATTAAATATTTGGTAAGTGGATACTCATTTATGGCGAGATATTTTGCCGTCGCTTCACTCGTACCATTGCATCTGTCTATGAATATATACGTCGCTTGTCACTTCCATTTAATGCTCGTGCCACATGGCATTCTTGGATTAGTTCTGCAATAATTCAGCGCCTTTTAGGGCTTTTTGCGGCTGCATCAGTCACAAAGTGACAGTTTCAGTTATGACTTTCACATCACTATTTTTTCCTTCTTTTTTTACGGTCGCCTCTGAGTATATAATACCCCTTTTATTTCCTTTGCTTTCATGAAAAACTTCTAACTTTCTTTAATTATTTTTAAATTCTTCATTCCTGTAAACATGTCTTCTTCAAGCCAGCAAACCAAAAAGGTCATTATTGTAGACGACTTGGCTCCTTCTTCTGCTTCAGTTCGGAGTTGGAGGGGTGGTAGACTTAGGAGTTTATGTTCTACACCTTCCAGGGGTTCTTCCTCTTCTCATACTACTCCTCCGCCATATTCCATGTCTAATATTCCTTCATCTTCTTCGAGGGCTAGAGTTTCTAGATCTTCATCAAAGAGTAGAGAACACAACGAACCACTTCGTGAACCGAGAGTCGATGAGATTGTCCCTGTCGAGTTTTCTTTTGTAAAGGATAGTGAGGCCATTAGTACCCAGCTTTCTTCCATGTCATCACATGACAGTGCTGACCTTTATCCTACCCAAATTACAGAGGATTTAGTGTCACTCGTACGTAGAGATTGTTGTTGGAAGTCCAATTTTCCAGTTGTAGTTCCTAATGATAATCAAAGAATAACCCCTTATAGAACTGGTATTCTTTTGTATACACTTATCCCTTCACATTAGGATTCAAGCCTCCCATCAACCCTGTTATCATTGAATTCTGTCGGTTCTTCAATATTTGCTTGGGACATATCGGTCCTATTATTTGGAGGGCAGTTGCATGCCTTAGGTATTTGGCCAATTTGGCTTCCGTCCCCTTTACCTTCCATCATCTTATTCACCTTTGTTCCCCGATGTTATTCCGCCAAGAAGTTTTTACTCTTGCGGCTAGGAGTAAAAAAGTGTTAGTTATACTGGATGATGACAAGGATCGAGGGTGATATGCTCGATACGTTGTTGTCCCTACTGCAGGTTTAGTAGGTGAAGAAAATCTCCCCTTCCCTGAGAAATGGAACTTTGCACGTGAGTACAGGTTTGCTCACTTTCCTTTTCTGTTTTTAATAAACTATCAGTACCGTGACTGTTTCTTTTTCTTTTGCAGCAACCATGGGAATCTTCGAGAATGTCTCAGATTTTCGTGATTGGGTAGAAAAACTTTTGTTAATCGCTCCTTTAGAAGAACGTTCTTGCAAATACCTCTCTTCGAGGTTTGGTTGGAAGGTGAAAACCCATGGTAAGTGGGTTTTTTTTTCTTCTTTCCTTTCACTTTTTGAGCTTATCTAATCCCTTTCATTTGTTAGGGTTTCTTGCTCGTGGGATTTCTACTGCTGCTGAGTCCGCTTCAAAACTTTCCCTAGCTAAGGCGCAGGAAATCATTGTTGGGTCCTCTTCGTCTAAAAGGAAGGCAAGTGGTGTTTAACCAAAGAATTAGATCCTTTGACCAAAGCTATTTTTAGGATGAAAACGGGTTACTGATAATCAAGGAAATAATATTAAGTAAAGAAAATAAGTCAATGATGATGATAAAATGCTCAGAAAAGTAAAGTGCATTGTATTCTTCATTCAGATGTCCTTGGAAAGTTATATTTCCTTCCCTTATATAGGGAATTTCTTAATATAACGTCTACCTCTTACAATGATCGCTCATTAATGACTAATTATTACATTAATGGGACGTTACAAAGAGTAACTGTAACTATTGCGTGAAGGTTGTGTAACGTGTGAGTCATTAATTGAGGATCTCTAAATCTGCTCGTAGCTTTGTCTGGATTCATTCTGACCGTGTCTCTTCCTTGTCTCAATTAAGATGAGTTTCCCGTAGCTGATTACCCCGTAGGTTTATTGATCCGTGCCTCTTTGTTCCGTACCTCTTTGTAGAATCATATCCAGCTGTCAGGTTTTCCTTGGTCCACGTAGCCGGCTGATTCACCAAGGATTATCATATGTGTGAGACTCTTTTTTGCCAATACAGATAGTCCCCCCACTTACCATTTATTTATCGATTAATATTTCGTAAGTGGATACGCATTTATGGCGGGAATATTTTGCCGTCACTTTACCTCGAAACCTTGTATCCTTCTCTGAACATAGGCGTCGCCTGTCACTTCCATTTAATGCTCCAGCCAAGTGCTCCCTCCGGATTGGTTCTGTAGTTACTCGGCGCCTTTTAGGGTTTTTTGCGGCTGCATCAGTCACGAAGTTACACCTTCAATTATGACCTTTCTCATCATGTTTGACGGTTGTCTTCAAGTATAAATGCCTCTTTTCTTTTCTTTACTTTCACGAAATACATTCTAACTTGTCTCTTTTATTTGTAAAGAATTTCTTCTTGTCTTCGTAAACATGTCTTCTTTGAACCAGTCTAAAAGAGTGATAGACGTCGAAAATTTGACACCTTCTTCTGTTCCGACTCGGAGTCAGAAGGGTGGTAGACTGAGGAGTTTAAGCTCTACTCCTTCGAGAGGCTCTTTTTCTTCCCAGATTGTTTCTCCTCCTTCTGCTAGGTCTTTAGTATCTCCAAGATCTAGGGCTTCCAGGTCTTTGTCCAGGGGTAGAGAACATCATGAACCCTTACGCGAACCACGAGTGGATGAAATCATTCCTGCTGAGTTTACCTTCACTAGGGATAGTCATGTCCTTGTAGATCAGTCGTTATCCCTCGATAGTGTTGACAGGTATACCACTCTTATTACTGAAGGTTTGATTCTCTTTGTTCGCATGGAATGTTCTTGGGAGTCTGATTTTCCCATTGTTATTCTGAATAGCAATCAAAGAATAACGTTTTACAAGACGGGATATTCTTTTGTTTACACCTACCCTTTCACTCTAGGGTTTAGACCTCCTATTGATCCAGTCATCATCAATTTTTGTCGTTTCTTCAACATTTGCTTAGGACAAGTTGGTCCTCTTGTGTGGCGAGTTGTCGCATGTCTTAGATGTTTAGCTTCTTTAGCGCCGGTTCCTTTTACCTTCAATCACCTCATTCATCTTTATTCTCCTACCTTATTTCGTCAAGGGGTTTTCACTCTGGCTGCTAGGAGCAAAAGAGTGTTGGTAACCCCTGATGACAATAAGGATAGAGGTTGGTACCTTCGGTACGTTGCTGTGCCCACTGCTGGTTTAGTGGGCAAGGAAAATCTTCCCTTACCTGAGAAGTGTAATCGTGCACGTGAGTACATTTTAGCTCACATTTGTTATTTTTCTTCTCTTTGCTTTAAGTGTTTTATTAACACCGTAGCTATTTTCTTCTTCTTTCAGAAATCATGGGTACTGTTGAGAATGTCTCCGGTAGCCGTGATTGGGTAGAAAAGTTGTTGTCGGTTGCTCCATTGGAGGAAAGATCTTGGAAGTACTTGTGATGACCCAAAAGGTCATCCTGTGTAAATTTAGCTAAAACCGTGTTCCGAGGCCCTGAAAGCCTCTGTTAATCTCACCTCTATGTGCGTGCGCATCCCGGGCGTGAAGCCGGGAAGCCTTTATGTGGAAACTTGATAAAAAGTTTAATTTATGGTAATTAATTGATTGAAATTGACTTTGGTCAATATTTTTGGTAAACGGACCCGGATCCGTGATTTGACGGCCCCGGAGGGTCCGTAGGAAAATATGGGACTTGGGCGCATTCCCGGAATTGAATTTCGAGGTCCCAAGTCCGAGAAATGAATTTTTAAATAAAATTGTTTTCTGAAAATAATAAAGGCTTTTGAAAATGAACTTTGATGCGAAACCTGTGTTACCGGGACCGCATTATGGTTGCGGAGCCCGGAATAGGTTCAATATGGTTATTATGTGTTGTCTGTGAGATTTTGTAAGAAACGGACTTGGTTTGACGTGTTTCGGATCAAAGATGGGAAATTTAGAAGTTTATGACGTTTGAGAAAAATTCTATAGATTTTGGAGTTTAATTCATTGTTTTTGATGTTATTTTGGTGATTTAATTATTTGAATAAGTCCGTAGAATGTGTATGAGGTTGTGTGTGTAATTGGTTTTGAGTCCCGAGGGCTCGGGTGAGTTTCGGGTAGGCATCGGAGTGCAAAACAGTAGCAAAATCTGGTGTGAAATAGTTGTTGCTGGTGTCTGGCATTTTTTCCTATGCGGTCGTATAGGCTTGCATTGAGGGGGAGGTCAGTTCCTCTATGCGACGCATAGCACTGTCCGCAATCGCATAGAAGTATAGGAAGCCTGGGCGGGGGCTGGCTAGGTACCATGTGCGATCGCATAGCCTAGTCCGCGATCGCATAGGGTGGAGTCTTTGAACTGTGCGATCGCATTTGTTATTCCGCGATCGCGGAACGCAGGGTTCTGGTTTCTATGCGATCGCATCCCTCCTTCCGCGATCGCATAGAGATATTTTTTCCCAGTTATATTTTTAATCAAAATCAGAATGCTCCATACGGAATTTTTCATATTTTCACCCTTCTCTTCTTCCTCAACCCCCATTGACGATTCCCAAGCTAGGTTTCCTCCATAACCATTTGGGTAAGTGACTCTAACACTAATTTCTTCCATTTTCCTTCATAAATCACTAGAATCTAGGTCTAATAACATGAAATCAAGGTAGAAATTAGGGGGTTTTGGGTAGAGTTAGGTTTCTGAAATTTTTGGGAATTCAACCTCGTTTTGGGGTCGGATTCTAAAACAAATTGTATATTCGGGCTCGTGGGGGAATGGGTTATCGGGTTTTGGTCCGAACCTCGAGTTTGGACCAAGCGGGCCCAGGGTCAGATTTTGGTATTTTTGGAAGAATGATAGAAAATGTATAATTAGGCTTTGGGATTGAGTTATTGACTAATTATTGATGTTATTAAGTCAATTATGTCTAGATATTATCGTTTCGGAGTTGGATTAGAAAGGCAAGGCTGTGATTGAGGCTTGACTTGCATTTTTGGAGCTGAGGTAAGTGCTTGGCCTAACCTTAGCTTGAGGGATTAGGTATAGAGCCTTATTTGCTATGTGTAATTCATGTCCAACGTATAGGCGGGGTGACGAGCGCCTATATGTTGCGGTCAAGCATGCCCGTGAGTCAATTGTGAGGAATCATACCGTGTTCTTAATATTCTCTGTATTACGAGTAATTGGTGATTTATAAGTGATACCTTGATGTTGTTTCATGACGTGGGGAGTTATTGTGTTATTTGTTTCAGTTGAGGCTTTTACTGTTGAAATTG
>ML288235.1:2932-19079 GCA_005239495.1 Nicotiana undulata
CTATTATTGTTATGTCCGGGTAGTTAGGCCCACATCATGCCTTGTTTGCTTTCTCGTAATGCCTTATATGCTTCTTCTCGTAATGCCTGATATGTTTTCATTGTAATGCTTTATATGATTTATTGTGACGCCATATGTACTATGGGATTATGTTTTGCATAGTATTGTTCCTCTAAGGCTTTATGGAAATTTGTTGAATGGAAAGGAATTTGTTATGGAAAGGAAGTACTTGAAATTAATATGGGATCGGGACGTACGCCACGGCAGTGTTGAAAAGAAATTGAAATGAATATGGGATCGGGTCGTACGCCACGGCGAGTGTAGAAGGTACCTTATGGGAGCGGGCCGTACTCCACAGCAGATCTAAGAATTTGTGATTATTGTTTCGTTCGGTGGTATTACTCTTGAAAGTGCTTTATTATTTAGTTCAGCAATTGTTTGGATTTCTCCTCTTGATATATATACTTGTTGCTCATCTCCCTGACATGCCTACTGTATTTCATTATATTCTATCATATGTTATTACTGTTGGACCTTAGTGAGTATCGAGTCGACCTCTCGTCACTACTTCTTTGAGTTTAGGCAAGATACTCACTGGGTACATATTTATTTAATATGTACTCATGCTGTACTTTTTTTTTCTGTACTTGACTATACAGGTCCGGTGGCTGGTACGTCTGATCATCAGACCGGTGCTAGATATTGATAGCGTGGTCATACTTCACGGTGAGACGCTTTCCAGGCGACTTCCTAGCAGCACCCTGGAGTTCTTTTGTTATATTATATGTCCATTTCATTCAGACTGAGACTGTGTATATATTGTACTCATTGTATATTCAGTAGTTGCTCGTGACACTAGTTCCTGGCACACACGCGGTATATTTTTTGGGTTTTGGGTTGTATATCTATGTATATGTTTTATTTTGGCCTTGTATTTACTATGATTTTACCTTCACTCAAGGCTAGTATCATGTTAGTTGTTTTAAATTGGTAATTATTGATTTGTTTGACCGAATGGTAAGGGTATCACTTAGTGAAGGTTATATCGGCTTGCCTAACCCCGCTGTTGGGCGCCATCGCGACTTGAATTAAGATTTGGGTCATGACATTCGCGTGACATGATTCCGATTTTCAAATAAATTCAAGGTACGCGTTCACGCGACCTTGACAAAACTCTTATTTTTCATTAATAAACCAAATGTCATGAATTGTGTACACGTACACGTGACATGATTCTTGCAACATTAAAATTAAACTGGTATACCTATGCGTAACTCGTCTTAAGGTAATTTTTGAAATATAATTAAATCAAGTAATTAAAAACGGTATAAGGTAAAAGTACACGTAGGTCCTAAAATGAATAATTAGATAATAATCCAAGTACAAATCATTAAGCGACCGTAATAGAACCACGAAATTCGGGAGTGCCTAACACCTTCTTCTGGGTTAACAGAATTCCTTACCCGGTCTTCTGGTTTGTAGACTTTTAACGCAGTCAAAACTTCCTCTATTTGGAATTTTAAAATAAATGGTGACTTGAAACACCGTAAATAAATAATTCCGAGTGGAGAATCTAAAAATTATTAAAATAATCTCAATTCGATTAATGTCACTTAAATTTGAAAAAATCCGTTATCCCCCCTTTCGGGGAAAAGGAGGTATGACAGCTCTGGTGACTACGTTGGAGATTGAACCCAGAATTTCTGGTTTAGGGTTCAAGAATTCGAGCTTGTTAATGTGATTTTTACTTGGCTTTATTGTATGTTGAAATTACTGTGTTTGTTGCCCTAATGTGCTAATTTTCACTCATTTACTGCTTTGATATTATTTGAACTGTATTTGAACTTCCTTCTTACGTCTCTCTTCTGAGTCTTCTAAAAAATGGGGCACACGTTCGCGTGACCCGCTTTTCTATTAGAGGTAGTACCAAATAAGAACGAGGATGGATCGGCCACTAGGCCGGGTAGACTTTCGTGCTCCCGGTACGTCTCTCCCATCTCAACTCGAGTTGTCCGCTCGGGTAAGCCAGGTCTAGAACACATCCCTGGGTTTAAACCTAGAATAGCAAAACTTCATGTCGGATCCCTAGTAGGAACAATTATTTGCATCACGTGCATTTGACTTAGGGGACTCAACACAGGGGTTGGGTCCGTCTAGGACAGGTGTACCCAAAATGAAAGACTATCCTAATGCATCTTACCTGCTACGTGTGAATTTATTTGTTTCGGCTCGTGTGTTGAAGGGATAAAGAAATAAAAATAATAGAAAAACCAAGAGTGAGGTAGGAAGAAAATTCACCTAGTTTTGAAAACCACGGTATTTGAAAATGCCTCGAAACTCTGCAAGAATTTTTGAAAAAGAAAAATAAATGTTTTTCAATTTTTTTTAGTCAATATCATTTTTTTAGGTTATGTCAAGACTGACCGAACTACGCGGGTCTGGTTCTCCCCAGATGTGAGATACGTAGGCAAATCTCATCGGTTCCAGCCCCCAATTTTTAAAGAAAATTATTTTCCTTTAATTCCTCTTTAAAGTCATTCCTTAGAAAATTAAAAAAAAAGGATTTTTAAAACCAAAAAAGACATTCTTCTTTCCAAAGTATTTCAGTTAATAAAAACAAATCAAAAAATAATCAAAATCCAAAATATGGGTTTCTTCATAAGTATTTTTCCAAAATTAAAGAAAATAAAAAAAAGAAATTCTTTTTCTTCTTTAGAAGTCTTTCTTTAAAGTCCCTCTTTTCAAAATTTAGAGGCAACATTCAAAATATAAAAATATTTTCTTTCTTCTTTAAAAGAAAAGGACAAAACGAAAGGAAATTCAACAAAAATATTTTGTTCTTACTTTTGAAATTCTCAAAGTTCAAAACAAAAGAATTTTTTTTAGAAGTCTTTCATTAAAAAAGAATCAATTATAATCCAAAAAAAAATATGTTTTTCCACTCTTCAGAAATCTTTCTCCTAGAAATAAAATATAAAAAAAAAGGAGAAAAATAATACAAACCAAAATCCAAAAAATAGTTTCTTGCTTCTTTAGAAGTCTTTCTTTTGAAATATTTAATTTTAAAAATCAATAAAAAAAAAAGCCAAAATATTTTCTTTCTTCTTTTAAAGCATTTCTTTCAAAAATTAAAAAAACAAAAAAAAAATAGTTAGCTTATTTACTCAATTCTCAATCTTCCCGAACTACGCAAGATCTGATTCATGCGGCGTCATGATGTATTGGCAATCCCCATCAGATTCGATCGTTGCCAATACGTTAGCTGAGTGAAAAAACAAAACAAAGTGAAAAAAATAAGAGAGAATAGAATAACAAAGAAGAAGCGTGACAAAAGTAACCGAGAAAAACAAAGAGAGAAAATAACAAAAAGAAAAAGAAACATAGATATGAAAAAAGAAGCAGGGAGAGACAAAATTGGAAAGGGACATTTAAAGGTCGGGATAAAACATAGAACCGTTTAGACACATGGTAGAAGCGTTTAACTGTTACGTGCATTGTATCCCCAATATGTGATTCCCTATATGTTAAATGTCTCAAACTAACAAGTTTGTTGTGCATATATGAGGTCCTATTTAGGTTGTTGTATTTGTTGGTAGTCCGATTTCCCATCCTTTAAGAGATCTAAAGGCAGAGATGGCCTCCGCAAGAAATCTACCAATCATCGGTCCTGTGGATATCCCGACATCGGCTATTCCACAACCAGAATCAACAACTGTTGAAGAAAATAGAATGTTGCGTCTCCGCATGCTAGAAATGTGGGACGCCTGGTCTAATGGTAGAGAACCGCCAAGTTCAATCCCTTGGTTCCCTGAGTTGATCTCGAGATCAGGTGGGCTTACCAACATCCTTGTGCCCAACCCAGTCATCCCATACGTGCACCCTCTAATGCCATGTAATGGCCCCGGATTGCCTTTTGTGGATCACCCCTGTCACGCCCCAAAATCTAGGGACGAGATCGGCACCTAACCGGATGAACCCAGTCAAGAGGACTGGATTTCCTTTCCTGCCCAACGTATTACCCCCACGTTCATCACATACATAATTTCGTGTGAGTTAGCTGATTTTAGATTCAAAATACATTTTACAACATATCTCCATTTGTTTCCCCTATTAGCATTTCAACGATTGATATCCAAACATACATAATACATTCATAACTTTCCAACATGATCCACGGTTCCGAGTACGTACTGTTACTACCCAAAAATACATATATACACCCACATCATGTCTACGGAGCCTCTACGAATACTAGGGGTTTTACATAACTTGCCGGCAACAAGGCCCCGGCTATACCTTTATAACATAAGCAAAAGAAGGTGGTATAATCCACACATGGGCCCGAGGAGAAGAGGGGCTCACCACAACTGCTGAAGAGATGAAGGGGAGGCACCACTAACGGCGGGCTGAGCTACCTGCTATGAAACCACCTAAATCCATATAAAAGATGTAGCGCCCCCACAAAAGGGGCGTTAGTACTGTGGAATAGTACTAGTATGTATGAACAAACTTTACCCTAGGTACAATCAAGAAATACACAGATAAGAGATAGTTAATAGAACCAACAAGCATTGTACAGAAATAGAAACAACCAAAATCATGAGTTTCACAAATTCCCCTTTTCTTTTTCAACACCACCATATTCAAGAGTTTCATAGATTTTCATTTCAATGTGATCACATTCCATCCTTATTACCTCGGCCACCCTTATCACCTTCTCTCACCCTTATTACCCCATCCACCCTTATTACTCCGTGTTGCGGCGTGCAACCCGATCCCACCGTACAATCACATCTCATATCCACCAATTAAATCACAATTATCTTCATCATGAAGGACATAAGTTCATATCAACCAACAACTATGTGAAATCAAGGCACAATGATCATTACCAATCAGTAATTCATATATGGTGTTTCCACAATCATTTAACTCAATAAAATCAGTCCAGATTTACTTTCATCATTTGCTACACAGCCTTTAGCACTTTTATATGTTCAACAATGTATTTGACAGTAACAATCAACCAACATTTCGATCATAAAGATTCTCATCATCAGGGATATTCATTCGTAACAACCAAATAACCATATGAAATCAAAGCCACAGAAATCTTTATCAAACAATGAGCCATATACAGTATGCATCAACATATAGCTTAATTAGTTTATCCATGTTTCCTTTCCATTATTTACTACACAACATTTAGCACTTAGACACATTCAACAATTGGATGTGTTATCATTCCTTTCTTTGGTAGTACCCCTTTTCATACCGAGGTATTCAATAGTTAACGAGCTTTGCACATGATAAAGTAAGCACAAAGGATCACCATTTTCTCAATCTCATATAGCACGGTGGTATGGCAATCAACTAGGACAATCAGAGAATAGAATCTTACGTCTCAACACATTTGAACAATCAATTCACATATTCTCAAACAAAGTACACATACCGTATGCTCGGACACCAACAAGAAGATTCTACAAAGGTTAAAGTTAGCCATACATACCTTGTGTCGAATTTTCCCCTTTTAATTTCTATCACAAATCATCGGACCGTCAAGAAACGTCCATCTAATTCATAACGTAACACATTCATCTTAGAATTGGGAATCATTAACACAATTTGAACTTGCTTAGGCATTTTATCGAATGTTATGTGACCCCTTAGATTACCAACCCCTTTTTTGTGAATATTTACTCTAACCCATTTCCCTTTACTAGATTATGATAATAAATGAACATGCATGCAAGGTTTTCAACTTTAATCTTCAAGGACCCATTTAGGGGAGTTCTACTTATTAACCAAAATATGGAAATTTAAGGGAAATGGGGAGGGGACTTACCTGTTAGAATGAAGAAGAAGACAATAACTCGAAAATTCCCGGGCTTGAGTGATTGTGGAAAAAATCAAATAGATGATGTTGAAACCCTCTCTCTCAAGAACTATCTTTTTCCCTCTCTATTCTTAGTCAGAAAATTGTTAAAAATGAAGGGGATGGGTGTTTTATTAAACAGGGGGTCGGGTTTTTAAATTAGAAAATTAGGAGCCCCGACACGGAATGCGGTTAGGAATGTGATCGCATTCCTGCTATGCGGTCTGCATTCCTGCTGCATAATGGCCCTCAAAATGGGCAAAAACTGGAAACATTCTGCCCATGTATGCGACCACTATGCGGTCTGCATACCTGTTATGCGATCACATAGTGCGTCGCATAACCTCCCTCGCCAAAAACCATGGGGCAAGAATGCGATAGCTATGCGGTCCGCATTACCAGAATGCGATCGCATTCTGGAACCCCCCCCCCTCCCATTTGGACAGTAGCCTGTCCAGGTATGCGAGCACTATGCGGTCCGCATACCTGTTATGTGATCGCATAGTGCGTCGCATAACGCGAAATTTCCTGAAATTTTTTATCTTTCAAATCCCGGGGTACTTTTAATTTAAAATAGGTCCATTTTAATAATTTCTATAGTTATACAACACGAGGACCTATTCAGGCATTATTTTAGACATGAAATTTTACGGGTGTTTACATCCTCCCCCACTTAAAATCATTCGTCCTCGAATGAGGATCGGTGAATCATTTGGTTTTGAAAACACAATATGCCAACCCCAAAATTTTCACTAACTCCGATTTTTTTCTGAAAATTTTGCCAGAGTTTCCTCAATAATTAGGCCTATCTACCTGCCAGAGAGCCCCCGAAACACATGTTCTTGACCAGTGAAGGTAAAATTTTGCCAGAGTTTCCTCAATAATAATGCAGTTACTCTAACAACTTGCATATGACCTTGTTACATCAACGGCTTGCATATATTCAATTAATCATTACCAATCTACACTTCTATTAATCATTTAACCATCACACAAGTTTCACGTAATTTTACTTACTCGACAGTTTGCACATAATTCAGTTATCCCATCAAATCATATACAATTCAATTACTTCAACCTGTTTATACCTAATTCAGTTAACACCACCACTCGCATATCAACTAACTACCACACGAATTGCACATAAATTTAGCTTATTTCAAAGAGCTACCCTTTTCCCAAATAATCACAACATACAAAAATACGACACAACTTGAGACGTTACAATAATAAGGAAATTAGGAGAATGAAGTGTTCTTGCATAAACACAAAGGTGTATTAACTTAGAGATGGAAGTTCTCACGATCATTACTAGACTTGTTTAAACAAATGAGGATATTTTTCTTTCATTTCATTCTCCGCTTCCCACATGGCTTCCTCGACTCGCTGACTTCGCCATAACACTTTAACAGAAGAAATTACTTTGTTTCTCAATCTACAGACTTGCCTATCAAGAATAGAAACCGGAACATCTTCATACGATAATTCTTCATTAACTTCGATAGTCTCAACTGGCACGATGGCGGATGGATCTCCAACCACTTTCTTCAACATAGACACATGGAATACCGGGTGCACTAATGACATTTCAGGGGGCAATTCCAGCATATACGCGACTTGCCCTATCCTTTGAGCGATCCGATATGGCCCCACATACCTTGGTCTCAATTTCCCTTTCTTTCCAAACCGCATGACCCCCTTCATGGGAGATACCTTCAAGAATACCCAATCATCCACTTGAAAATCTAAATCCCAACGACGAACATCCGCATAGGATTTCTAACGACTCTGAGCAGTTTTCATCCTCTCCTGAATGACTCTAACTTTTTCCGTAGCTTGGTGCACAAGATCTGGTCCTAACAATTCTGCCTCACCAACCTCAAACCATCTGATCGGAGACCTACATCTCCTTCCGTACAATGCCTAAATGAGGCCATCTAAATACTAGCATGAAAGTTGTTATTGTAAGCAAATTCTATAAAGGGGCAAGTGATCATCCCAGCTACCCTTGAAGTCCAATACACAAGCCCATAACATATCCTCAAGCGTCTGAATAGTCCGCTCTGCTTGACCGTCCGTTTGTGGATGGAAAGTTGTGCTGAGATTTACATGCGTACCCAAACCTTGCTGCTCCAAAAGTTAGTTGTGAACTGGGCCCCTTGATCCGAGATAATAGAAATTGGAGTGCCATGAAGTCTGACTATTTCCTTGATATACAACTGAGCGTACAGTTCTGCAGTATCGGTGGACTTGACTGGCAAGAAGTGAGCTGATTTCGTGAGTCGATCAACTATTACCCAAATTGAGTCGAACCTGCGCTGAGTGCGAGGTAATCCTACCACGAAGTCCATATTGATCATCTCCCATTTGCACATCGGTATTTCCATAAGCTGAGTCAACCCACTAGGCTTCTGATGCTCGTCCTTCACTAGCTTACAATTCGGACACCTAATCACAAAGTCCGCCACACCCTTCTTCATACCATTCCACCAGTAAATCTCCTTGAGATCGTGATACATTTTCGTAGAACCTGGGTGAATAGAATACCTGGAATTATGAGCCTCTGCCATCACTCTTTCCCAGAGATCAGTCACATCTGGAACACACAATCTCCCTTGACTCCGCAAGACACCGTCATCATTGCCGAGTGAAAATGCTGAAGTTTTGTGATTCAAAATTGCTTCCCTCAATTGTATCAATGCTGGATCTCAGAATTGTTTTTCCTTAACTTATGCTACAAGCGAAGATTCTGCTCCATTACGCACCACGACATTCCCCTCATATGAGGTCGAAAGACAGACCCCAAGACTTGCCAACTGATGAACCTCTCGAGCCAAAGGCCTCTTACTGGCTTCTAAATGTGCCAAGATACCCATGGATTTCCGACGAAGATCGTCGGCTACCACATTCGCCTTTCCTGGATGGTACAAAATATTCATATCATAATCTTTGAGCAATTCTAACCACCTTCGCTGCCTTAAATTCAACTCCTTCTGCTTGAATAAATACTGAAGATTCTTGTGGTCTGTGAACACGTCCACATGGACCCCATAAAGATAATGTCGCCAAATTTTCAATGCAAACACAACCGTTGCGAGCTCCAAATCATGTGTCAGATAATTCTTCTCGTGATTCTTGAGCTGTCTCAAAGCATACGCTATAACCTTACCACACTGCATCAACACACACCCTAAACCAACTCTCGAAGCATCACAATAAACCACGAATCCCTCCGGACCTTCTGGCAATGCCAACACTGGAGCTTAAGTCAATCTCGACTTCAATTCCTGAAAACCCTTTTCACAAGCATCGGACAACTGAAACTTAACTGCTTTCTGCGTCAGCTTAGTCAATGGGGAGGCTAGAGTAGAGAATCCCTCCACAAATCTTTGATAATACCCAGCTAGACCCAAGAAACTACGAATCTCTGTCGGGGTCGTCGGTCTAGGCCAATCTTTTACTGCTGAAATCTTTTGGGCATCAACTTGAATCCTTTCCCTAGAAACAACATGGCCCAAAAAGGTGACTGATTCTAGCTAAAACTCACATTTTGAAAACATTGCATATAACTGGTGCTGATGAAGAGTCTACAGAACTGCCCTGAGGTGACTAGCATGATGTTCCTGCTTTCGCAAATAAACAAGGATATCATCAATGAAAACTATCACGAAGGAGTCAAGAAATGGCTTGAAAATCTGATTCATACGATCCGTAAAAGCTGTTGGGGCATTGGTTAGCTTAAAAGACATGACCAAAAATTCAAAGTGCCCATAACGAGTCCTGAAGGCGGTTTTAGGAATATCCTGCTCCCTGATCTTTAACTGGTGGTACCCTGACCGTAAATCAATCTTTGAGAAGAACCTAGCACCTTGCAACTGATCGAACAAATCATCTATCCGAGGCAGTGGATATTTATTCTTTATAGTGACCTTGTTGAGCTTCCGATAATTAATACACATTCAAAGCGATCCATCTTTCTTTTTGACAAAAAGAACCGGTGCGCCCCAAGGCGACACACTTGGCCGAATAAAACCTTTTTCTAATAGATATTTCAATTGATCCTTTAACTCTCTCAATTCTGCTGGTGCCATTGTGTAAGGTGGAATAGATATTGGTTGCGTATCTGGCAATACATCAATCCCGAAATCAATCTCTCTATCTGGCGGAATCCCAGGTAACTCGTCCGAAAACACATCAAGAAACTCATTCACCACCGGCACAAACTCGGGAGCAGGCACCTCTGAGGTGGTGTCCGCAACACGGACCAAATGATAGATGCATCCCTTCCTAATCATTTTGGAGGCCTTAAGATAGGAAATAAACCTACCTCTCAGCACAACATCATTCCCTTTCCACTCAATAGCTGGTCTATTAGGAAGCTCGAGCCTCATAATTCTGGTTCGACGGTCGAGTTTAGCAAAGCACGAATAAATCCAATCCATTCCCATGATTACATCAAAATCTAACATCTCTAATTCAATAATATCGGCCTTGGTATCTTGACCACACACCGTGATAACACAATTCCTATAGACTCGCGCGGCCGTAATAGAATCACCAACCAGAGTCGACACTGCGAACGGCTCAAGAAGTTGTACGGGTTCTATCCCAAAACTCAAAGCAATAAATGGAGTAACATACGACAAAGAGGTGTCGCGCGCCCTTTTTCAATCGCACGGGTTAGGTACAGAGAGATCGGATTTATTTTGGACAACTCCTTAAAGGAAGAGTCGCCACCTAACGATTTTTATGGTGTGTTAGGGCACCTAGAGTTGATAACTCATAAACTAGTTTGCATTACCATAGATTGGGTAAGGGCTTGAAATTATCCCAAGGGGAAGGTGTTAGGCACCCCACAAGATCCACAACTGTGGGTCCCAGCTAAGAAGTTTTGTGAATTTGGACGGTGAACAAGTATCAAGTAAGGTTCATATAAGAGGGTATTTCAAACAAGTATGAAAATCTTTAAAGGTTTTGGAAAAACATTAGAATAAACATTTGAAAAGAAACTGTCCTAGGTTTAAAGTAATACGGATCACATCAATGCAATACCCAGTATGTCACGCCTCGAAGAGGGGCTGCACGTGGTATTAGCGCACCGGTCATCATATTCGTATTCTACCCTTTCCACCCCGTAAAGGTTACTTAAAGCGCGTGTGTTGGTCACGAATGCTTATTGCGTGCTATTACTCGTCCCGTCCTATAACTCCTGGAGGGTGTTTAGGACTACTACTCCTACAAGGTGAGTACTAGGTTGAACCCTTAGGTTTAAAGGATAAAATGCTAAGCGACATACATAATAGATAAGACTGCACATATAAAGGAACAAGTGAAGGCAAGTAAAGGCTCACAGATCCCTCCCTACGTAGACACGTGAGCAGCACATCTCAAACACAATTAAAGTCTCAAAGATGGGACTTCAAAAATGAATTTTAAGTTAAAACAGTAAGTTTCAAAAGGATATGTTTTGGAAAAACTTAGTGAAAGCAGAAGATTAAATTGAGTAATTCAAAATGATGTTCGATTTTAAGAAATGCAGTAGCCTAGAGACAGCAGTAGAACTCAGAAAGTACACAGCGATTTAAAATTTCCAGAAAAAACATAGATGGAAATCATTGAAGCATGGTCTTTGAAATAATATAGTGATTTAAAGATACAGCAGTTTAACATAGAGTAGGAATCAGCAGTTTAAAAAAAAGAACTGCACTAAAGGGAGTAGGTAAATAGTTCCAGAGAATACAGTAGTGCAGAACAAGTATTCAAATAGCACGATTCTGGGCAGAGTGAGGTAATTTTGAAACCCGGTGATTTAAAAAACATAATAGAACAGGAATCAAATAAAGTTTCAGCAAATAGGAAATAAAGGCATGATTCCCAGAATTATTATTTTGAAAACAGTGGAGTTTTAGAGTAAAGTATAATGAACTGCAAAGAGGTAAAGAACATGAGTGGTTTCAAAATGAACTGATTGGTTCTGATACCAGCAAGCAACACAATTTGTTTGATTTTAATACGTATTAGGCCTAAAGTTTGCCTAGGCGACGCATATATTGCCTAATTATTTAGAGGGGTGAACATGCATATTTGATTCTGATTTTAGAGGTACATATTTGCAGAGAAGTTTTAAACCACTTAACCATACTTTAGTGGTATTTATCAGATTAGACACATGCTAATTAGGTGTTTAGTAAAATATAACTTGACACAAACATGCTGAAGATAAGGTCCTAAAGAACATGATATATAATGCACACAGGGATACCTAAATTATATGATTTCTGAAAATGCAGTAATGATACCTTATAACAATTTTATTACTTGTTATAGTTATTAACTGCAATCGTGGTTTATGAGATGAGTATAATAACATGCTGAAAGTAAAGAACCTAAAGCAGGATTTCTAATGAGATGCATGTCCTAGACAAGTTATCTATTGCACATGTAAGAAAGTAAAATCCTCTAAGCAGGTTTTCTACCCATTACTAGACTAAGCATGCATAGCCCCCCATATTCACTATACATCCCCAAACATTAGTTTACAAGTTATTACAAACCAATAATAATGAATGACATTAGAAAAAAGGAAAATAAGAAGTTACTTCTATAGGGAGCCTTCAATCAGGCCCAATCTTCCAACCTCACTCCTTTCGAGTTTCACAGCCTTACATGGCCTGGGTGCGGCAATGCTCCCTAGGGCCTCAATGTGTCCTTGGCCAATACCAGCACCCAAGCAAATTGCCAAAGTTTGAACAAGTGCAGTGTGGAATTACCAGCCTTGTGTGTCAGAGTTAAATGAGTACTCAGAGGTACTCAAGGCAGTGCTCACACGAAGGGGTAGGACTTAATTTCTAAGAATAGTGGGAAGTGCTTGGAGTTGAAAAGAGAATTTTTGAAAAGAGTAGTTTGAAACAATCGTACTTTGAAAATAACTTTAGAAAAAGTAATAAAGGATTTTCTGAGGAAAACAATTTATCAAGGAGAGAAACAATACAATCACAACCAGTACAGGGAACTCATGAAAGAGCAGACACAACAAGGGACAAGGAGTTGGGGACAAATGACTTTGTTATCATCATTAGATCCAAGTTAGAGGTTCTCATAGTTGTCACATAGTAGCCATATAGTTGTCACACAATTGTCACAAAACATCATAGATTAGCAAAGGCAAGATTGTATAGCATTCGAGTGTTAATAGAGGCAAGTTCATAACCTAGGGAGTTAAACATGCATGAAGGCCTATAACAATAGTCAAGTCAAGGTAATAAAACATTAACCTATAAACAAATGAGCATGCCAGAGTCACAGAATGAACAGGAGGCATATCAGACAAAGAGAAAGAGATGGGTAGTAGTATACAATCACAATTACATGGAAACACATTGAAGCAGGATACATATCCAGACCTAACCAAAGGGAAAGACATGATGGGGTTAAGCTAATTACATGGTAGGCAGTAGAACCACAGGATAAAATACATAAGGAATATTAAGTAACTAAACAAGAACTGGAGCATATTGTATAGAGATAATATAAGACTAACTTAGAGGCATACCAGTCGAATAGTATGGAATAGAAAAATGCAAAGAGATAGAGCAGCAACAGCAGTGTGCAGAATGAGAGAGCAGCAATAGAGCAAATAGAGAAAAAGAGAAAGAGCGCAAGAGAGAATGTAGAATAGTCTGTCCTTTTGCTAGTGAACGAGTAGAAGTATATATAGTTGCAAACAGGTGATCAAATAAGGTAATAATCACAAATGCATGGTAATAAGAGAAGGCAGAATCCAATCATTGTAAGAAAAGATACACGGCTCCCTTAAATCAGGGGATTCAAATTCAGGAATAATAAAGACCTATAGCCACATAAGGTAAAAAAAATTAGCACCAAGTTTTAAATAAGGAAGGAATTTGGGCCTGTTAAGTAACAGGGGATTAGAAATCAATCAGCAAAAGAATCAGTACAGTCATTCCCTTAACTCCGGGGATTCCAATTAACACATATGGGCAAGGTAAAAAATCAGTCCGGACTCAATCAAAGAAAACAGGTTTACTAAGCAATAGAGAAAACAATTAAGACCAAGGCTCAGAATATGTTAATTAAGGTAGCAAACAGTAAGAATAAATTACCACAGACGAGTCAATCAATTTGGGATAGCAATAAAAGTATGGTCTGTCAATCAGACCTTTAAGTATGAAGCCTAGCATATAATCACATAAGAGTCACAACCGCAAAAATACGCAGGAGTACATAGACATAGTAGAGAGGTTAAAGATGCAAGTCTGAGCAACCCCAATGGTCACAAGCATAAGCTAAGCTAAGGAAGCTTAGAAACATTCATTCAAACACATAGTTGCAGAAACTCAAGCGAAAAGTCGTACTAGTACACGTAGTCTCATGTAGAGGTCTACAAAAATTAGGGTTTTCAACATAGGCAAGTTAAAAGGTAGTAAAAACATGGTATCAGTAGATATGCAAAGGAAAAACTCAAACATACATGTGAAATCAGTTCGAACCAGGGTAGGAAAAACTTAGAGGAAACCCTAGTTTTAAAAGGGAACAAAAACGTATAAAACCGAAGAACATCGTATCGAGAATGGTACAAAACATAAGAGAATAAGCTTAAAATTGCCAAAAGATAACAGAGATTTAAAGGTTTAAGTCAAAAATTAGGGTTTCGTAAGAACCAGAGTAAGAATAGAGGAACCTGCCGTGAAACCCATAGATAATGGTGAAGAGGGCATGGTAATATTAAAACCCATCAGAGAAAGGCCGGAGTCAACCCAGGCTGAGCTCCAGTGGTGGTATGGCATGGTTGAAGCCCGTGAAGGCCTCAAAGTTGAAGAGACCGGAGAGATACGGCTTCAAGGCGGCTGGTGGTCGAAAGGGGAGAGACTGGAGGTGGTCGGAGAGTGGCTGAGGGTCATCGGAGAAGACGAACCAGAAGGTTCTTGAGAGAAAGAGTAGAGGAAGAGGCGGATAGATAGAGAGAGGTTCTCGAAAGAATGAGAGACGGGGAGGGGGTTTGGTTAGAGTTAATTAAGGCAATAAAAGATCAGGGCCGTTGATCTCATTTGATCAACGACTCAGATCTGATCGGGGTTAGACTGGGTAGAGAGACGGTTTGGGCTGGGTCGTTTGTGGGTCAGGTGGGTTGGGTAATTTGTTTAAAAATGTGGCTGCAATTTAAATAAAATGAGGCTAGGTGTTATATACCCAATTAATAGATATAATTAATTAATTAAAAATATCTAATAATTGTGAAAAGATGAAATTAGGTTCAAATTACAATAATTAACTAGTATTAAGTGTAAGAGAACATAAATTTCGAATTCTAATAGGTATAAAATATCTAATTAGGCCATAATTACAAAGATGGTTGTAATTGCAATTAAATAAGACCCAATTGACTAATTCGTGAAATAATTGGATTTTAATAGATAGAAAATGATTATAAATAACATACTGAGCTAGGAAATATTTTGAAATTATTTAGAGAATAATTTGTGAATTATTGATATTAAATAAACAGGGAAATAATTTAAATAAAAATATGGAATAATAGGAAAAATACTCATTATTGCAAAGATTAATTTTGAGAGCTTATATGCAAGTTTGAAAATAATTTGAGGAAAACTTGGGTATCAACAAGAGGACCCCGGATCAATAAGAGCATAAACATCAAGCGTTTGTACAGATAGAATACATGTGACAACATCTGGAGAAGCCTCCGCACTCTGGCGACCACTCAAAGCATGGAACCGACTAGGTCCCCCTTGACCCCGTACTCTACCCCTAGTTGCACCGCGCCCTGCTGGAGCTGGAGGGCGTGCTAAAGATGTAGCGGCTGAAGAACCGGACGGCTGAGCAGTGCCCCTACCCGTGCCCTGACTGGGCGCACGACAATTCCACTGAGTATGACCCCTTACTCTGCATCTGAAGCATACCGGAATATCCAAGTAACATGGCTCAGAATGGAACCTCCCACACTTAGGGCATTGGGACCTCCGCTGCTGCTGAAACCTCCCACCAGAATGACCTGACTGGTGAAACCTCCTGCTATCTGAACCGAGTCCCAACCGACCTCCCTGCTGATAATGGTGCCCTGATGGCGGCGCACTGGCTGAGGACTGAGCATAGGACTGAGATGGCCCTGATGACCCTCTCCCAAGGGTTGATTTCCCACATCCAACTGAGCTCCCAGGGTTTCCCGCTGATGAGTGGAAATTTTACCACTCATTTTAGCCTCTTTTCAGTAGATTTTGTGCTGCTCAA
>ML288236.1:0-33560 GCA_005239495.1 Nicotiana undulata
TGTGAGGTTATGCACGAGGGGACATTCCGTGCCGAGTGTTTTTATATATGCACGAGGGGACATGCCGTGCCGAGTGATTGTGAGCTTATGAACGAGGGGACATTCCGTGCCGAGTGACTGTGAGGTTATGCACGAGGGGACATGCCGTGCCCTTTTCTGTTCACTATCTGTTTGAGAAGCTATATTTCTGCCGTGTCTTTACGTTTCATTTATTACCTTGTACTGCTGTGTTAGCATACTATTACCCTATCTCCCCAGCATGTTCTCCCCGTATCTGTCTTACTTGCTTATTTCTGTTGTCATTTTTCCTGCTATTATATAAAATTACACAGGTACATCTGTAGTGTTGGTCCTAGCATCGTCACTACTTTGCCGAGGTTAGGCTCGACACTTACTCAGTACATGGGGTCGGTTGTACTGATGCTACACCTGCACTTCTTTATGTTGTGCAGACTACGCAGCCGGACCCGGAGATCACTGACGATCAGAGCATCTCATTCAGTCACACAGGAGACTCGAGGTAGACCCGCAGACGTTCGTGGGCCTTTACGTCACCTTCTACTTTCCACTATCAGTTCTGTCTTACTTTGTATTTCAAAGACATTCTTATGTATTTATTTCAGACCTTTTGTTTGTATTAATCTCTTAGATAGTCCGTGAGTATGTGACACCAGTTCTGGGATTTGTTTATGGGTTTTATTCGAAAGTGCTATGTTGTATTTTAGTTATCCTGTTCGTTTTTGCTGTTAATGAGTTTATTTACTTCAAACGTTGGCTTGTCTAACGGGTTCAACATTAGACGCAGTCATGGCCCGAAGGTGGGATTTCGGGTCGTGACACCAAGTTACCATCCCCCAACAGTGCGTGCCACACACTCGTCATCTAGCATGTGCATCACTCCAAAATAATGATACACTGCGAAGTCCGGGGTTTCATACCCTAAAGACAAGATTTACAGTCATTACTTACCTCAAGCTGACCAAAATCCTAATCCGCGATGCCTTTGCCTCTTGACTCGGCCTCCAATTGCTCCGAATCTAACCAAAACCAGATTAATATCATCAATATATGCTTAAGGGACAAAGCTCACTCGAAAATTATCAAATTTAACCAAAAATCCCGAAATTGGCCAAACCGACCCCCGGGCCCATGTCTCGGATTCCGACAAAATTCACAAAACTAGAATCCTTACACCCTCACGAGTTCGTACATACTAAATACATCAAAATTTAACCACAAATGGCCCCTCAATTCCTTAATTTAAGTCTCCAATTCTCAAGCCCTAAACCCCCAAATTTAGTCACTAATTTCCATAAATTTCACCTCTAATCAGCCTAATAACACCATAGAAATGAGTTTTAGGTCAAAAATCTTACCTCCACGAAGTTCCCTTGAATTCCCTCTTCAAATTGCTCACACAAGCTCCAATCCGTATGAATCGTTTTATGAAATATGCTAAAATTTGCGAAGTCTACTATTTATATGCTCTGCACAGCAGTTTCGCACATGCGACCCTATTTCACGCACCTGCGGGCCGCTTCTGCGGTCAAGTTTACCGCATATGCGGTCTCTACTAAAGCCACAAGGATCACATCTACAGACCCGCAGATGCGCCCAAATAACAGCATCTGCGGTCCTTCACCTCGTGACCAACTATCGCCCAACTCGCATCTGTTGTGACCGCACCTGCGGCCACCCCTCCCCATCTGCAGAAATCTCAGAATAGCTCACACCAGCAACACTCTAAGGCCAAAAACTCATCCACCAACCATCCGAACTCATCCCAAAGCCCTCGGGACCTCAACCAGTGGTACCCACAAGTCATAAATGATCTCTCGAACCTAGTCGAGCCCTCGGAACACCCAAAATAACATCGAAACAAAAAATCAACCCATGATTCAAGCCTAAGGATTTCGAAACTTCCGAAACTCACCAACGATGTCGAAACTAACCAAACCTTGACCGAATGACCTGAAAATTGATACACACATCCAAAAAGATACTACAAACCTGCTCCAACTTCCGGAATTCCATTCCGACCCCGATAGCTAATTTTCTAATGGCGACCGAAAATCGCCAAAAAATCATTTTCGCCAATTCAAGCCTAATTCTACACCGGACCTCCGAAAAACATTTCGAACACACTCCTAAGTCCAAAATCACCTAACTAAGCTATCCGAGCCATAAAATCTACATTCCGAGGTCGTTCACCTACAAGTCAACTCCCGGTTGACTTTTCCAACCATTAAGACAACTTAAGAGACTAAGTGTCCCATTTCTTCCCACGACCACTCCGAACCCGCACCAACCGACCAGACACCACATAAATGAGCTAATCAACACATGATAAAGCAGAAACAGGGAAAACGGGGTGAATCTCACGGAACGACCGACCAGGTCGTTACATAATTACTTTTAATAGATTATAATAGCATCTATGTAAGTAAAATTTTAAGTTATATTTTAGTATATGAGTAATTTCACACACACACACATAAACTATATTGTAATTGATTATCAATCTTATACATTACTACGTATGTACGAATAATTAATCAATTCATAAACCAATATAATATTATTCTATTTTAGGTCGAGACGTTTTATTTTTAATATTAATCGATATAGGTCAAAAATTTTTATTTTTAATATTCAGGGATGCATCTAAATAAGTTAAGTCGATGAATATATAATTTAATATATATAATTTATCATCAAATATATCTTTTTATAAATTGATTCATCGACTTACCGCCGAATAGTAGACGATCACTATATTATCCACTTACCACCGAAAGAAGGATAGGTTACAAATAAATTCTATTAATTCACCAATGAAGAACTGTAAAATGTGGGAATAGAAAGCTTAATAAGAGTTTGACAAAAATCTCAAAATGAATTCCTTGCCTAAAGGTGTCGCCAAATCTTTATGCTATAGATATAAAAATATATATATATATTGAAAGTATATTAAAATCGATCTAAATGAATTTTGTATTTGGTGGTAACGAATCTTTTATGTTATAAAAAGAAATCTTTGGTACAAAGTTTAAAACAATATGAGCATCAAGCAAGTTCTTTTTAAAATTTAAATTTCAAGTAATAGTTGGGACCAACAAAATTATAGTATATATTTTTCTTTTCAGCTATTTTAGTTGATTTAAGATTAACTTTCGGATTCTTTGAAGACGAAGTCTTAACCAAGAAATAAATAAAAATAAAATAGACTGCATAGCTATAATCTGTATATATTATATGTATAATCACGTCATTGGTGTATAATTTATGTATACCAACTAAAAGAAGTAACAATAAATCCGGCCGTTTATTTATATGAAGATCCCAAAATCTATAATTTGATATATAGTATAGGGATTTTTTCATTCCTATACACTATTTGAATATTTATTACCCTTAATGTCCTTGTTTAGCTAATTACCCGGCATAAACAAGTTTAGTTTACAAAATATATACAATCCACCTTAAAAGGCTCTCAAATCCACTATTTGTGTCTTCAATCAAGAGATTTAGTTACACAATTTTTCTTTTTTCCTCCTCTCTCCCCTTTCTATCCAGATCTTTCATTATTTTAAATTATTTCACTGATAAAATACTCACATTATTTTCGATGATGATGGGATTTTCTTAAGCGCAACTTGAATCACCAAAGTGAAAAAACTTCATTTCCTTAAGCGCAACTTCCTAGATTATCACAATATGAGATTCTTTTCACAATAAGTATTCTCAATAATGTTATTTCTCGCATGATTTGATGCCTCCATGTCACGACCCAAGTTCCTACTCATGTCGTGATGGCGCCCAACACCCAAGCCAACACTAGTTCACTACCAAAGTTATTTCTCTTAGTTAGATATTTAAGTACTTGCCAAATTTTAAGTTAGGAAATCATTTAAAAAAACAGTCAAGTGATGTAACTTGATTAATTGAAACTCAAAAGATCGTTTGCCAACATATACACTATAGCAAAATACTAGGAAAAACCAACTATGTGTGCCAAGACCTAGTGTCACAAGTCCACAGGCAACTAGTGGAATATACAAAATAGACAAAATAAATGTACAGCTGTCCGAAGGGGTAGAAAGAAATATCCAAAAATAATAGAAACTCCACAGTGTTGCTAAGGAACGCCAGGAAGAGCAGCTCACCGTGTAGTCTAATCCAGATAGCACCCTCAAGATCGCGCTCCGGTATGATAACCAGATGCACCTGCCTCAAAACCTGTACAATTAAGTACAGAAGCGTAGCATGAGTACATATAAACAAATATGTACCCAGTGAGTATCCCGTCTAAACTAGAAGAAGTAGTGAATAGAGGTAGACGTGATACTTACTAGGGTCAATAACAAATAACATGATTAAATAAATCTAGACAGGAATAGTAGTCATGGAAGTCACTACGACATGAAATATCAATTATATAAAATTACAATTTATTCTCATGAGTCAAATGACAATTATCATGAAAATCCCAAGTTCCTCTTCCACAGGAAGCAATTTATTTAATAATAATAATAACAAGACTCTCAGCCAAATACATAGCACATACGGTCGAAGCGACGCAAAATAAATGTGCATTGCCGAGGGTCGAGCGGCACGAACCATAGATGCATCTATTACCCCGCTCGCGAATCGATCATGCGACTTGGTTGACATAAATATAAGCCTACCCCGCTCAGGAATCATACATGTGACACGGGTGCTCGTATACATACACAGAATTTTCAAGAAATTCAGGAATTTATCATGGATTATACTTGAAAACAGATATTTAAGCATTTAAACTTACACATAACTTCCTAATATCCTCATGTCAAATTCAAAGATAATAAGCAACTAGGAACACATGTAAATATAAAGGTAAGGTACATAAAGGCATGCTTGTGAATCCTAAATTCTACGCAACATAACATAGTAGTAGCTACGCACGGACTACCGTCACTTTGCGCGTGCGTAGACCCCTTAAATAAGGATAATTCAATCATTTACATTTACCTATGGGGACAATTCCCTCTTACAAGGTTGGAAAGGAGACTCACCTCGCGTAGAACCTACTTCCCGGGTCAAGAACGCGCCAGAAACTCCCAACTCGTCACCCAAGGACTCGAAACTAGTCAAATGTTATATAAATATGTTAATATACACTCAAAAGTATTGAATTCTCTTACTATTTTAGCTAATTCATCATTCTTGAAGAAATCCCAAAATACAACCCCGGGCCCACATGCTCGGATTCTGGAAATTTTCGAAGAAAACACACACCCATAACCTAAGGATCATTAATATATAGTTTTTGTATGATTTCATGGTAGATAAGTGGTGTAATTCTCTAAATTTCATCAACCCTAGGCTTCCACTCTAAACCCCTTTGATTTGCACTAATTGGGTGTTAATCTACCTAATATTTGATGTAATAAACCAACATTTAAATGGAAATTACTTACCTCTTAGTAGCTAGGCTGAATACCCTCTTGTGAGCTCTCAAAATCGCATATGGTGAAGAAGGAAATGGTGAAAAATAGCCAAGTCCCATGTTAAAAGGAGCTCACTGCCTTCTGTGATCTCGCATCTGCGGCTCGAGGACCGCACCTACGGTCTCGCACCTGTAGAAGTTGGCAGGGAAGCTGGGGAACGCACCTGCGGAGGGATTTCCGCACCTGCGGATATGGACCATCTCCCCTGGGGCCGCACCTGCGAGGCCTTGACCGCAGGGGCGGTCTTGCGAAACCGGGCAACCGCACCTGCGGTCACACCAGACCTGGTGCACCAACAGTTAAGGCTGCTAGTTTTTGGCCTCGTTTGGTGCCCGGGAGGCACCTGGGACCACCCGAGCCCCCGTTCAATTGTACCAACAAGTCCTAAATCATATTACGGACTCGCTCGAGCCTTCGGAACACCAAAAACAACGCCAATACTCAAAATCACACCTCAAAACCCCTAGAATCAAACTTAAGAAAATTCAAGTTCTTGAATTCGCTTTCCATGCGCCGAACCGACCTATACTACTCGGAATGACACCAAATTTTGCAGGAAAGTCATAAATGACATAACAGAACTATGCTCGATCTCGAAATTCTGTTCGGAACTCGATAACACAAAAACATGTTCCAAACCAATTTATGAACTTAAGGAAACTCTAGTTTTGCTATTTGGCATCAAAACGCTCCCGGGTCATCCAAAACCCATTCCGTACATACACACAAGTCCTAAATCATCAAACGAAGCTACTGGAACCGTCAAAACTCGATTCCGAGGTCGTTTGGTCAAAAGGTTGGCCGAAGTCAAACTTGGCCAAAAAGGCCAACCTTAAGGAACTAAGTGTTCCTATACTGCCCTAAACACTTCAGAATCCCAAACTACCCGTCCCCGCAAGTCATAAATAAGTATAAGCCGCTGCGGGAAGTCTTATTTAGGGGAACGGGGTCTGAATACGCAAAACGACCGGTCGGGTCGTTACATTCTCCACCTCTTAAACAAAAGTTCGTCCTCGAACGGGTCTAGAATCATACCTGAAGTGCTGAATAAGTGTGGATATATGCTCTGCATGTCCTCCTCGGACTCCCAAGTTGCCTCCTCGACCGGTTGGCCCCTCCACTGGACCTTTACGGTAGAAACTCTCTTGGATCTCAACTGGCGATCCTGTCTATCAACAATATCAACTGGCTCCTCCTCGTAGACCAACCTCTCATCCAACTAAATAGTGCTCAAATCAACCACGTGAGAGAAGTCAGCGTGGTATCTCTGGAGCATGGATACGTGAAATACTGGATGAACCCCTGATAAGCTGGGAGGTAAGGCAAGCTCATAAGCAACTTCTCCAACTCACCTCAATACCTCAAAAGGACCTATGAACCTCGGGCTCAACTTGCCCTTCTTCCCGAATCTCATAATGCCCTTCATCGGCGAAACCTTCAGCAGAACCGTATCTCCCTCCATAAATGATACATCACGTGCCCTTTGATCCGCGTAACTCTTCTGTCAGGACTGTGCTGTGCGGAGCCTCTCCTGAATCAACTTCACTTTCTCCAAGGCATCTATCACCAGGTCCGTGCCATATAACTTAGCCTCACCAGGCGCAAACCACCCGATAGGAGAACGACATCACCGACCATATAAATCCTCAAATGGAGCCATCTCGATGCTGGACTGATAGCTATTATTATAAGCAAACTCGGCCAAAGGCAAGAACTGGTCCCACTGGCCTCCAAAGTCAATCACACATGCCCTGAGCATGTCCTCCAATATCTGAATTGTGCGCTCCGACTGGCCATCAGTCTGAGGGTGAAATGCTGTGCTGAGATCTATCTGGGTACCCATCTCACTATACAATGCTCTCTAGAAGTGCGAGGTGAACTGAGGACCTCGATCTGATATAATGGACACCGGCACAACGTGTAACCGGACTATCTCCCGAATGTAGATCTGGGCTAGCCTCTCAGAAGTATAAGTAGTAGCTAGAGGAATGAAATGCGCCGATTTGGTCAATCTATCCACAATGACCCAAACCGCGTCAACCTTCCGCAAAGTTCGAGGCAACCCAACGACGAAATCCATAGTAATGCGCTCCCACTTCCACTCAGGAATGGGCATCTGCTGAAGTAGGCCTCCTGGCCTCTGGTGCTCATACTTAACCTGCTGACAATTAAGACACCTAGACACATACTCCACAATGTCCCTCTTCATCCGTCTCCACCAAAAATGCTGTTTCAAATCACGATACATCTTCGTGGCACCAGGATGAACAGAATACCGAGAACTGTGTGCCTCCTCTAGAATCCTCTGCCTCAAGCCATAAACATTAGGAACACACAAATGACCATGAAGTCTCAGAACACCATCCTTACCAATAGTAACCTCCTTGGCACCACCCTGAACCACTGACTCCCGTAGTTTTGCCAAATACGGATCATCATACTGTCGAACCTTGATCTCCCCTAATAATGAAGACTGAGAAACCACATGAGCTAGAACTCGACGAGGCTCTGAAAGATCTAATCTCACCAAGCGGTTAGCCAAGGACTGAATGTCCAAGGCTAGAGGTCTCTCCTCCGCTGCAATGTAAGCCAAGCTACCCATACTCTCCGCCTTTCTGCTCAAAGCATCTGCTACCACATTCGCCTTACCCGGGTGATAAATAATGGTGATATCATAACCTTCAGCAACTCGAGCCACCTGCGCTGCCTCAAATTAAGATCCCTTTGCTTGAACAAGTGCTGCAAACTCCGGTGGTCTGTATAAACCTCACAAGATCCATACAAGTAATGCCTCCAAATCTTAAGAGCATGAACAATCGCCGCCAACTCCAAATCGTGCACATGGTAATTCTTCTCATGAATCTTCAGCTGGCACGAAGCATAAGCAATCACTCTCCCTTCCTGCATCAACACACATCCCAAGACAACGCATGAAACATCGCAATACACTGTATACATCCCGGAACTGGAAGGCAATACTAGAACTGGTGCTGAGGTCAATGCTATCTTGAGCTTCTGAAAGCTCGCCTCACACTCGTTAGACCATCGGAACAGGGCATTCTTCTGAGTCAATCTAGTCAGTGGGACTGCAATGGATGAAAAGCTCTCCACAAATCGTTGATAATAGCCTGCTAGACCCAAGAAACTCCTGATCTCTGTAGCTGAAGTAGGACACATCCAACTCTGAACTATCTCAATCTTCCGAGGATCAACCTTGATACCCTCTCCGGACACTACATGCCCCAAAAATGCCACGGAATCCAACCATAACTCACACTTGGAGAACTTAGCATATAGCTTCTGTTCTCGCAAGGTTTGGAGCACAACTCTCAAATGCTGCTCGTGCTCGCCCAGGCTACATGAGTAAATCAAGATGTCATTAATGAAGACAATGACAAAGGAATCAATATACGGCCTAAACAACCTATTCATCAAGTCCATGAACATTGCTGGGGCATTAGTCAAGCCAAAGGACATCACTAGGAACTCATAATGGCCATATCTCGTACGAAAAGCAGTCTTCGAAACATCTGAGGCTCGAATCTTCAGCTGGTGATACCCCGATCTCAAATCAATCTTAGAAAACACCTTAGCACCCTACAACTGGTCAAACAAATGCGCGACAGAGGATACTTGTTCTTAATAGTTACCTTGTTCAACTGGCGGTAATCAATACACATCAACATAGACCCATCTTTCTTCTTTACAAACAGAACTGGAGCACCCCCATGGCGATACACTCGGTCTGATAAACCCCTTAGCCAACAAATCCTCAAGTTGCTCCTTCAATTCCGTCAATTCCTTCGGAGCCATACGATACGGGGGAATATAAATAGGCTGAGCGCCTGGAGCTACATCAATACGAAAATCGATATCACGATCCGGAGGCATGCCCAAAAGGTCTGAAGGAAAGACATCAACAAACTCTCGAACAACTGGCACTGAATCAATCGTCAAAGACTCGACGGTGGTGTCCTGCACATAAGCAAGGTATGCCAGACAACCCTTCTCGACCATATGTCGAGCCCTCAAGAAGGAAATAACTCTACTAGCTGCACTAACTGAGGAACCTCTCCACTCCAGATTAGGCAACTCAGGCATGGCCAAAGTAACCGTCTTGGTATGGAAATCCAAGATGGCATGATAGGGAGATAGCCAATCCATCCCCAAGATAACCTCAAAATCAACCATGTCGAGCAATAGGAGGTCCGCGCTGGTCTCGAATCCACAGAAGGTGATCACACATGACCGATAGACCCAGTCTACCACCACAGAATCGCCCATAGGAGTGGACACATATATAGGAGAATCCAAGGACTCGCGAGGAACATCCAGAAAACAAGCAAATAAGGTTGACACATATGAATAAGTGGATCCTTGATCAAATAGCACTGATGCCTCCCTACCACATAGTGAAATAGTATATGTGATCACGGCGTCTGAGGCCACTACATCTGCTCAGGACGGAATATCATAGAATCTGGCTGGTGTACCTGAAGACTGACCTACGTTGGACTTAATAGGAGCTAGCTGAGCTCCCCATTCCTAGATTCCACCTCTAGGACGACCTCTACCAGCCTGTCCTCCACCTCTGGGTGGACGGGGCGCCGGTGCTGAGTATGTAGGCTGGTAACCCTGCTGAGCAGCCCTGCCCCAAAACCTGGGACAAGTCCTCCTCGTATGGCCTAACTCCCCACAATCATAACACCTCACTAGTGGAATGGACTGCTGCCCTGACGAAGAACCCTGGATAGCTGGGGGACGGTGAGAACCCTCTGGCATGGCACTGAAGTAAGGACTAGAAGACCCCTGATGACCCGAATACCCGCCGGAGTGACCCTGAATGGCTGGTGGGCGGTAAGAACTCTCCGGCATAGCGCTAAAATAAGGCATCATTGAAGCACCACGGAGGGAGTGGTGGAGGAGATGAATATGGAGGCCTGCTAGGCTGGCCTCTACTGAACTGACCCCTGCCCCTGCCTGGGGCACCTCTGAAATCTCCAGAAAATCTAACTCTCTTGTCCTGCTGACCCTACTCTCTGCCCCTCGATCGATAACCCTCAATTCGACGAGCTATCTCGACCACAAGTTGATAGGGAGTACCCATCTCCACCTCTCGGGCCATGTTGGACCTAATACCTGAGTGCAACCCAACTACAAATCTCCGCACTCTCTCAGCATCAGTAGGAAGAATCATAAGGGCATGACGAGACAACTCAGAAAACTGGCCTCGTAGTCTATCACCGACATCTTCTCCTTCTCCAACTGCTCGAACTGATACCGCAACTCTTCCCTCTCTGAGGGTGGAATATACCTGTCCAGGAACAGTTAAGTGAACTGCTCCCATGTGAGAGGAGGGGAACCTGCTGGCCTACCAAGGATGAATGACTGCCACCATCTGCGGGCCCTGCCCTTTAGCTGAAAAGTAGTGAAATCAACTCCATGGGACTCCAAAATCCTCATGTTGTGCAGTCTGTCCCTGCACCTATCAATAAAGTCCTGGGCGCCCTCGCCCCTCTCACCTCCGAAGACAGGAGGGTGCAATCGAGTCCATCTATCGAGTAGCTTCTGCGGATCATCGTCCGTAGCTGGTTTGAGCTCTAGTGTTGCTTCTACCAGTTGTGCTCCGCCCACAGGCAGAGTACCCGGAGTCTGATATACTGCCGCTGCATGACCTGCGGCCTATGCGGTAGGGGTCTGAACTCCCCCTCCCGCCTGAGATGTGGCAGGATTCGCTGGAAATAAACTAGCCTGGGTCATGGTGTCCATGAACCGCATCATACGGCCCATGACCTCCTGTAAGCCTGGTGCAGTCATGAAATCCATCGGAGTTGGGTCTGTTGGGGGCACCTCACCCTGCTCCTCAGTAATGGGATCCTGTGCTGGATCCGCTGGGGGTGCTAATGGAACAACTCTAGGACGCCCTCGTCCCCTACCACGGGCCGGTTCCCTCCCCCAGCCTCGGCCACGGTCTCGGACGACGAGGGTAGTGGAATCTTCTGGGTCAGGAACGTTAGCTGCACGAGTCCTCACCATCTGTGAGAGAATAGAAGAACGAGATTTAGTAAACCATCGACTGCATGATAGAATATGAATAAAGAGAGATTTCCTAACACCCTATAGCCTCCCGAAGATAAATACAGACATCTCTATATCGATCCGCAAGACTCTATTAGGTTTGCCTGTGACTTGTGAGACCTATGTGAACCTAGAGATCTGATACCATGTTGTCACGACCCAAGTTCCTACTCAGGTCGTGATGGTTCCCAACACCAGAGTCAGGCAAGCCAACACTAGTTCACTACCGAAGTTACTTCTCTTAGTTTGATATTTAAGTACTTGCCAAATTTTTAGTTAGGAAATCATTTAAAGAAAACAGTCAAGTGATGCAACTTGATTAATTGAAAATCAAAAAATCGTTTGCAAACATATACAGTATAGCAAAATACTAGGAAAAACCAACTACGTGTGCCAAGACCTAGTGTCACAAGTCCACAGGCGACTAGTGGAATATACAAAATAGAAAAAATAAATGTACAGTTGTTCGAAGGGGTAGACAGAAATATCCATAAATAATAGAAACTCCACAGTGCTGCTGAGGAACGCCAGGAAGAGAAGCTCACCGTGTAGTCTAATCCAGATAGCACCCTCAAGATCGCGCTCCGGTATGATAACCAGATGCACCTGCCTCAGAACCTGTACAATTAAGTACAGAAGCGTAGCATGAGTACATATAAACAAATATGTACCCAGTGAGTATCCCGTCTAAACTCGAAGAAGTAGTGACGAGAGGTAGACGTGATACTTACTAGGGTCAATAACAAATAACATGATTAAATAAATCTAGACAGGAATAGTAGTCATGGAAGTCACTACGACATGAAATATCAATTATATAAAACTGCAATATATTCTCATGAGTCAAATGGATATTATCACGAAAATCCCAAGTTCCACTTCCACATGAAGCAATTTATTTAATAATAATAATAACAAGACTCTCAGTAAAATACATATCACATAGTATGCCGAAGCGTACGACCGAAGCGACGCAAAATAAATGAGCACTGCTGAGGGTCAAGCGGCACGAACCATAGATGCATCTATTACCCCGCTCGCGAATCGATCATGCGACGTAGTTGACATAAATATAAGGCTACCCCGCTCACGAATCATACATGCGACACGGGTGCTCGTATACATACACAGAATTTTCAGGAAATTCAAGAATTTATCATGGATTATACTTGAAAACAGAGATTTAAGCATTTAAACTTACACATAACTTCCTAATATCCTCATGTCAAATTCAAAGATAATAAGCATCTAGGAGCACATGTAAAGATACAGGTAAGGCACATAAAGGCATGCTTGTGAATCCTAAATTCTATGCAACATAACATAGTAGTAGCTACGCACGGACTCCCGTCACTTTTCGCGTGCGTAGCCCCGCAAATAAAGATAATTCAATCATTTATATTTATCTATGGGGATAATTCCCTCTTACAAGGTTGGAAAGGAGACTCACCTCGCGTAGAACCTACTTTCCGGGTCAAGAACGCCCTCGAAACTCCTAACTCATCACCCAAGGACTCGAAACTAGTCAAATGTTATATAAATACGTTAATATACACTAAAAAGTATGGAATTCTCTTACTAGTTTAGCTAATTCATCATTCTTGAAGAAATCCCAAAATACACCCCCGGGCCCACATGCTCGGATTCCGGAAGTTTTTGAAGAAAACACTCACCCATAACCTAAGTATCATTAATATATAGTTTTTGTTATGATTTCATGGTAGATAAGTGGTGTAATTCTCTAAAGTTCATCAACCCTAGGTTTCCACTCTAAACCCCTTTTATTTGCACTAATTGGGTGTTAATCTACCTAAGATTTGATGTAATAAACCAACATTTTAATGGAAATTACTTACCTCTTAGTAGTAGCTAGGCCGAATACCCTCTTGTGAGCTCTCAAAATCACCTATGGTGAAGAAGGAAATGGTGAAAAATGGCCAAGTCCCGTGTTAAAAGGAGCTCACTGCCTTCAGTGATCTCGCACCTGCAGCTCGAGGACCGCACCTGCGAGCCAAGGCTCTCACCTGCGGAAGTTGGCAGGGAGGCTGGGGAACGCACCTGCGGATCAGCTCCTACGGAGAAAGGTCCGCACCTGCGGATATGGACCATCTCCCCTGGGGCTGCACTTGCGAGGCCTTGACCGCAAGGGCGATCTCACACCAGCGATCCAGGCAACCGCACCTGCGGTCACACCAGACCTGGTGCACCAGCATTTAAGGCTGCTGGTTTTTGGCCTCGTTTGGTGCCCAGGAGGCACCTGGGCCCACCCGATCCCCCGTGCAATTGTACCAACAAGTCCTAAATCATATTACAGACTCGCTAGAGCCTTCGGAACACCTTAAACAACGCTAAAACTCAAAACCCCTAGAAGCAAACTTAAGAAAATTCAAGCTCTTGAATTCTGTTTCGATGCGCCGAACCGACCTATACTACTCGGAATGACACCAAATTTTGCAGGCAAGTCATAAATGATATAACAGAACTATTCCCGATCTCGAAATTCCATTCGAACCTCGATAACACAAAAACACGTTCCAAACCAATTTATGAACTTAAGGAAACTCTATTTTTTCTATTTGGCGTCAAAACGCTTTCGGGTAATCCAAAACCCATTCCGGACATACGCACAAGTCCGAAATAATCATACGAAGCTACTGGAACCATCGGAACTCGATTCCGAGGTCGTTTTCTCAAAAGGTTGACCGAAGTCAAACTTGGCCAAAAAGGCCAACCTTAAGGAAGTAAGTGTTCCTATACTGCCCTAAACACTTCTGAATCCCGAACCACCTGTACCCGCAAGTCATAAATCACTATAAGCCATTACGGAAAGTCTTATTTAGGAGAACGGGATCCGAATATGCAAAACGACCGGTCGGATCGTTACACTCCATTTATCACAAATTCCGTTCTTTGGACTTTTTCTTTTTTTCTTCCTTCATTGTGATGAATCGATTTAACATTGACTGGTCTTTGTCTTCATTACGCGAGCTAGGTTATTAGGGTAACACATCTGTAGGCATTCATTGCTCTGATCAACAAGAAATAATAAATCGCAATTACAAACTAGCGGCTAGTATGAATCATCCAAATTCATTTTTCTTCATTGGGATCTATTTCTTTCCAATACACAAAAATTTGTGTTACAACTTGCAACAAGCAAGAGAAGCAGAAGATGATTCAGCTGACAACTAGAAGATGGTTCTGTGAATTGGGAAGAACTGAAATCCTATAGATTTTGCAGTTGGGGATTTGGGGGATAATCTTAAGTGAACTGAGATGCTAAATCCAATGTTTCACTCTAGGGCAGGGAGCTCCATCGATAAAATAGAGAATTCATACAACTTTCATAAATTATTTCTACTCGTTAAATACAACTACAGTATCATACAACTTAAATACGAATTTTATATAAATTTTATACAATAAGTCTTTTGTATATTGTGTATCTGATTTACATATAGCAAAAATAAATTTCACACAACTAATTATATATTATACAACTTATCTACACTTTCATACATTATTTCTACCCAGTTATATGCAACTAAAACATCATACCACTTAAATACAATTTTATACAATATGTTTTGTATATTTTATAACTGATTTATACATAGTAAAAATAAATTTCATACAACTAATCATATATTATACAACTTATCCACAACTTATCTACAATTTTCATATTTCAACTCAGTTATATACAACTACAATAACATACAACTTAAATATAATTGTTATACAATATTGTTCAACTTTCATATATACATATATAAACAACAAAATATAATTTTTCTACAAATTTTTCTGTGATGACCCAAAAACTCATCTCTCATTTTATAAGTCAAAACTGTGTTCCGAAGCCTTGAAAACCTCCTTTTACCTCACCTCGTTTTGCATGCGCAGTTCGAGCGTATATCCGGAAAGCTTTTAAATGAAAAATTGAGAAAAATGCTAATTTTGCTGTGATGACCCAAGGGCTCATTTTATGAATTTAGACTCCGTTCTGGGCTTAATAGCTATAAAACACTAATTTAAAATACCTCGATTTGCGTGTGCAGTCCGGGCGTAAAACCGGAAAGCTTTTATGTGAAAATATGAGAAATAGTAAATTCTCGAGTTAAATTTAATAATAGTTGACTTTGGTCAACATTTTGAGCAAACGGACCCGGATCCGTGTTCCAACGATCCCGGGAGGTCCGCAGGAAAATATGGGACTCGGGCGTATGCCCGGAAATGAATTCAGAGGTCCCAAGCCATAGAAATCAATTTTTGAAAGAAATTATTTTGCTGAAATATTTATGAAATAAAAAAAAGAATTAATGTTTGAAACCATTGGTATCGGGCCCGTATTTTTGTTCTGGAGCCCGGTACAGATTTGTCATAGTATTTTAAGGCTAACTGTGAAATTTTGTGAAGAACGGAGTTTATTTGACGTGATTCGGACATCCGGTTGAGAAGTTATGAACTTTAAGTGTTCTTGAGGAAAATGATGAGTTTTGAGGTTTAATTCCCTCGTGCTATAATATCACAAAACACGACACGGAATGTCCCCTCGTGCATAAATATCAGTAACACGACACGGAATGTCCTTTGTGCATAAATATCAGTAACACAACACGGAATGTCCCCTCTTGCATAAATAAATAACATCACGGCACGGAATGTCCCTATCGTGCATAAATATCATAAAACAACAATTTACAGGGAAATCAACAATAAGAAACCTTAAATACACAGGAATAATCAACAAGAGTAATACCATCCCGGCAAGGAACACAGCTATAACCAAACCTACACAGATATATAACTTACCAACATATTCCTCAACCGAACCATTACTCAACAGTACTCACAATTGAGAATTTCCATCAAATGAATAACTACCAAATGATATCAAATCCATAAACACAGTAAACTTCAATGAAAATCACATAATTACTCATATTCCACTCACGGGAATGCTTGACCACAACATATAGGTACTCGTCACCTCACCTATACATTGGACATGGAATAAACACGTAGCAAATATGACTCAACACCTATTCCCTCAAGCTAAGGTTAGGACAAACACTTACCTCGACTCCAAGAATCCAAATCAAGCCTCTAGCACCACTTTTCTCTTTGAACCCGACTCCAAATCAACCGTATCTAGACATAATAGACTCAATAATATCAATAAATGCTAAATGATTCTCTTTTCTTTTTGTATTTTTTTTTTCAATTCATCTTCCAATGCTTAATTATAGAATTCCCAACATTCTTCCCAAAAATTCAAAAATTGACCCCGGGCTCGCTTTGTTAAAACACGAGGTTCGGACAATGACCCGATCAATCATTCACCCACGAACCCGAATATATAATTTGTTTTGAAATCCGACCCCAAAACGAGGTCAAATTCCCAAATAATCAAAAAGCCCTAACTCTACCAGAATACCAAATTTTCTACCTTAAATTCCATGTTTTTAGGCCTAGAATCTAATGCGTGTTAATAAAAGTGAAAGAAAACAAGGTTATAATTACTTACCTAACAGGTTATGGTGAAGAAGCTCTTCAAAAATCGCCTAAGAGGTGTGGAGAAGATGAGGTTTATGAAGATATTTTCGCATGGTCTTATGATGATATGACTGGTTTGAGCACGTCTATAGTGGCTCATAAACTACCTACCAACTCTTTCGGTCCGCCGGTAAAGCAGAAGCTTAGAAAGTTCAAGCCATATATCAGTCTAAAAATTAAAGAAGAGGTCACCAAGCAGATCAAAGCTAAGGTTCTTAGAGTGATTGAATATCCAACCTGGTGGGCTAATATTGTTCCAGTTCCGAAAAAGGATGGAAAAGTCAGAGTATGTGTTGACTATCGAGATTTAAATAGAGCAAGTCCTAAAGATGATTTCTCGATACCCAATATACACATATTGATCGACAACTGCTCCAGGCATGAACTCTAGTCATTTATGGACTGCGTCACGGGATATCATCGGATCTGGATGGATGAAGATGCCGAGAACAACCTTTATTACCACAGGAAGTGTACTGCTAAAAAATGCCATTTGGTATAAAGAATGCTGGAGCCACTTATATGATAGCCATGACAACCATTTTCCATGACATGATACACAAGGAGATAGAAGTATATGTGGACGACATCATCATCAAATCCAAGAAGGGTACAAATCACATAACATACTGGAGAAAGATCTTTGATAGACTTCGAAGGTATAATTTGAAATTAAACCGCACAAAATGTGCCTTTGGATTCCCTGCTAGAAAGTTATTAGGATTCATCGTCAGCCGTCGAGGAATTGATTTGGATCCGTCAAAGTTCAAGGCTATCCGGGATTTTCCACCTCCAAGGAACAAGAAAGATGTGATAAGCTTCTTGGGGTGTCTCAATTATATCATCCACTTCATAGCACAATCAACCGTGATCTGTGAGCCGATTTTCAAAATGTTAGAGAAGGATGCCGCAACAAGTTGGACGGAAGAATGCCAGAAAGCTTTTGACAAAATCAAGGATTATTTGTCCACACCACCAGTCCTGGTCTTGCCAGAACCTGGTAGACCTTTGCTTCTTTATTTCTCCGTACTAGACGGGGCTTTCGGTTGTGTCTTGGGACAACACAATGAGATGGGGAGGAAAGAACAAGCCATATAATATCTGAGTAAGAAGTTCACACCCTACGAAGCACAGTAATCTTTGCTGGAACGCACCTGTTGTGCCCTGACGTGGATAGCTCAGAAGTTGAGGCACTAGTTATGCACCTACATCACAAATCTCATATCAAGTATGGATCCTCTGAAATACATTTTCCAAAAATCCATGCCTACAGGGAAGCTGGCAAAATGGTAGATACTGTTGAGTGAATTTTACATCGTCTATGTAACTCAGAAGGCGGTCAAGGGACAGTCATTAGCAGATTATCTGGCAGAAAATCCTGTAGGAGGAGAATATGAACCGCTGAAAACGTATTTTCCCGATGAAGAAGTATCATTTGTAGGGAATGATATCGCCGAAACCTACAACGGTTGGAGAGTGTTCTTTGATGGGGCTGAAATTTTCAAAGGAGTAGGTATCAGAGCCGTTTTGGTCTCAGAGAAATGTCAACATAATCTGGTATCCGTAAAACTCAGATTTTTGTGCACCAACAATATGGCATAATATGAGGCTTGCATCTTAGGGCTTAATTTGGACAGTGACATGAATATCCAGAAATTACTGGTAATTGGTGATTCATACCTTTTGGTACATTAGTTCTATGAGAGTGGGCTAAAACGAATACCAAAATATTACCATATTTGTACTATGTGCAAAAGTTGTTGAAGAGATTCACAAAGATAGAGTTCAGATATGTTTCGAGAATCCAGAATGAGTTCGCAGACGCATTGGCCATCCTGTCTTCCATGATACAACACCCGAACAAGAATTTCATCGACCCTATTCCAGTAAGGATCCATAATCAGCCAGCTTATTGTGCTCACGTTGAAGAAGAAACGGATGGGAATTTGTGGTTCCATGATATCAAAGAATACTTGGCAAAAGGAGAGTACTCGGAGCATGCAAATCATACTGAGAAATGCACACTCCGAAGATTATCCAACCATTCCTTCCAAATTGAAAGAATTCTGTACAGAAGGACTCCAGACCTAGGATTATTACAGTGTATTGACGCCAAGGAAGCTTACAAACTGCTCGAAGAGATGCATGTCGGATCATGCAGACCACACATGAACGATTTTGTGTTAGCCAATAAGATATTAACAGCAGGATATTTTTGGATGACTATGGAAACAGGCTGCATCAGGTATGTTCAAAAGCATCATCGGTTCCAAATACATGCATATATGGTACGGGTGCAACCAAATGAACTCAATGCAACAAGTGCACCGTGGCCTTTTTCCGCTTGCGAAATGGATGTCATCGGTCTGATTGAACCCGCCACTTCAAACGGGCACATGTTCATTCTAGTAGCCATAGACTACTTCACAAAATGGGTTCAGGCTGCATCTTACAAAGCCATAACCAAGAAAGTCGTCCCATATTTTGTCAAGGATCGTATTATTTGCCGCTTCGGGGCGCCATAATCCATCATCAGCGACAACGCCCAACCTCAATAGTGAATTAATGAAATCTATGTGTGAAACCTTCAAGATAAAGCATAAGAATTCCACAAAATACATGCCTCAAATTAATAGAGTCCTGGAGACCGCAAACAAGAATATCAAGAAAATATTGAGAAAAATGGTAGACAACCACAAGCAGTGGAACGAGAAATTACCATTTTCCTTGTTAGGGTACCATACCAGAGTCCGCACATCAACCGGAGCAACCCCCTACTTGCTGGTCTACGGTACTGAAGCTGTCATACCTGCCGAAGTTGAAATTCCTTCTTTAAGAATTATACAAGAGGTTGAACTCGTTGACGCAGAATGCATACGAAGTCGCTATGAAAAATTAGCTCTTATTGACGGGAAAAGAATGAATGCGGTATGCCATGGTCAACATTACCAAAAAAGAATGTCCAAAGCTTTCAACAAAAGGGTCAGACCTAGACAGTTCACACTGGGGCAGCTGGTGCTGAAGCGGATCTTCCCGCATCAAGATGAAACCAAATGGAAATTTTCACCCAATTTTTAAGGGCCCTACATGGTTCACAGATTACTAACAGGAGGAGCGCTCATACTTGCAGAAATGGACGGAGAAAGTTGGCTAAAGCCCATCAACTTAGACACAGTCAAGAGATACTATGTTTAGATTGTTTACATTTCTTCATCTGATGTAACTGAACTACACTTGACCTGATTCCCATTTAAGAGGGGATACGTAGGAAGCCCTGTGGGTTCGGTCACAACTCAATAAAATCTTCATTTTCCACCATGGTCAAAAATTGGGGCAGAAGTTTGAGGAGGACCCTCAAAATTCCGTAGCAAGGCCAACCAACTTCATCATATGCAGAACGGTCAAAGAATGGCCTATTGAACTGAGGCAGAATTTTGAGGAGGACCCTCAAAAGTCTAATGCAAAGAAGTCGCAATGTCTCTAAAGTGTCACAGTCATTGGTTAATCTAATTTACTTGATATTGCATACTACTATGTTTTTCTAAATAACTACATTGATCAAATGCACACATATTTTCTCAAAAACATTATTTTTTTAAAACAACCATACTCTTGCCATATTTGAACCCTTGTGCTACTACTTGTTCGTTTATGGTGTTACCTAGGGGCTTGCCTAAACATGGCAACAATCTCTTCCAAAATCGAACCAAAATAGTTCGAATCTCTGGTTTTGAGCGCTATTTCATCTATATACGTTCAATGCTACTATGTGAGTTCAATTTTTTTTAGATTCTGCTGATTTACACTTCCCCTAAAAATTAGGATTTACAGATTTCTCTCTTAAATTGATTTCAAATCGATTCGTATGTTTATTTTCCTTGTTTGCTTCTTAAATTACTCTGATTCCTTGTTTGTTTCTCGATTTTGAATGCTATATAAACCCGTTCCCCTTCCCCTTTTGGAAATACCTTTGAATCTCTAAACTTTCTACTAAAAACTAAGAATCTTCACTCTTTTGTTCGTTTATTCTTTTGTCCTATTTTGGATCTTGGCTGGATGAAAGCAAAGGCTACCGGAATTCCTATATTTTTTACCTTCCTTGGGTGTGAGCATTGCCCTGGGTTCCTTAAAGTCCTTAGGAACTTGACGCATCTAAAGTTTTGGGTTATACTGCTTTGTTGACACTCAAAGTGACTCTGTTATTTTTTTGTTTGTCTAGTTGTCAATCATTAACTGGTTAGTTCTCAACCTTTGCAATGTTCATTCTCTTATGTTCTAATTAGCATATTCATGCCTCTGAAAATACATAACCTAATGTGTTTTCTAGACTATCTCTATGTGTGACGACGCTTATAATATGAACCCCTCTAGCATTTGTTCATGCCTAAATTGTTAGTTCTAAAATGTGTGTGTGTGTTAACTTGAGTATGTTAGTTTGTTTGAAGTTTGTTTAGCTTACTGTATTGGTACTTTGAGTTTTTACACTGGTTATATGACATCAGTGTGTCTTCTGCCTTGTCCTTGATTTTTCTAGCTGATTTTTCTATATGATAAGCCCTAATTTATGATGAAACCCTCATTCTAGTTGTGATTTGCTCCTATGATCATGTTTCTCACTTAATATGTTCTTGCCTTGCCCAGTTTTGCACTCCCTAGCAACTAGGTGGAATCTTTTAGACAAGTTTCTTAACTTGTGTCCCCTATAACATCTGATTTTTTGACTTGTTGGCATGAGTTACACTGTTTAACCCCTGGTGTAGCATAATCTTACCCTTAGGCTTGAACCCGTTAAGTTAATTGTTTGTCTTACTGGCCTAATGCGCCTTTGCTTATTAACTTTGTAATCCTAGAAGCCATAATCCCCCTTGCTTCTTAGAGATGTACCCTGCCCCAATGTGCTAAGTGTAGACATGCGACATTAACCTATCTCTTGAGTTTGTGTGCCCTCAGTGTTGATATGTTCATTGTGTGATCTCTTTTGCAATGCATGTTCCTAAAATGCAAATGCACTTCTCCAAATTCTGCTATTTGACTACAATTTTCATTGGTTGTTTATCGTATTCTAAACGTATAATTCTTGGCCGGCTGAAAGCCAAGGCCACTAATGTTTTCTCTATTAACCTACCAAGTGTAAGCACTGCTCGGGGTCCACTTTGAGATCCTTGTGAACTCTGACACACTAGGGCCTGAGGTTCTTGACCATTTTCCTGACTACTTAATTCTGCCCCTCTTTCTGCCTACTGAATGTGCCAATTGACTTTTGTAAGTGATTGTTTTCCTGGATCCTATGATTAAACCATGTCTGTTATGTTTGGTTCGAGTTCTCCTATGGTTTTTGGGCTATGTTGAGATTTGTGTAGAGAAAGAGCTTTGTTGAAGGCCTGGCAGGGCTGGGTATCTTTTGGGGCTATCTTGGGCCTACTATAATTATTTGTGTCACTTTTTAGTTTATTTCATTGTTGGTCCTGTAATAATTCTATAATAACAATTTGGGTAATAGTGAAATTGGGAAACGGGTATCTCCTAATACTTGCATAGAAAGGGTAGAAAGAATGTTCATAGGATCTGTGTGATCTATTTGGTTATATGTGAATCTCTTTGTGCACTATTAGAAATCATGTCATTAGGGAATCACACACTCACATAATTAGTATTTTGTCAATGTATAAGTATTCTCCCTATTCTTAAGTCTACTGCTATGTGTTGCTAGACAGCATACCTATAGGAAATATTTGCTAAAGACTGCACCTTAATCTGCTCAAAAGATAACATGCCTATAGGATTTTAACTAATTAATTCGCTATTGCAATGTCATCGTCCATCTAGAAAGCATGCCTATAAGAGCTAAATGTGTAAAATCAGTTCCAACTGCCAATTTTTAGAAAGCATGCCTATAGGAGTTAATTGTATAAAATCAGTTGCAATTGCCAAGCTTTAGAGATCATGCCTATAGGATATAACTACTCGCTTTTCAAACACTGTTTTATTGTTTATCCATGTGATTATTAGGAAGCGTAATAATTCTGAGCACTTTCAGTAAGTCCCACTGTTCCTTATTGTATAAATCACTTAAAGATCACACCTATATATTTGTTAACTGATAATCTGTAATAAACGGTTTAGCAGCGCCTGGCACTTACCAACTGGTAATTTAGAAATCCTAGGTCTAAAAATTGGCTTGCGTATCTGAATCAGATCATCTAGAAACTATGCCTATAGAGTTTAACAACAGCAATCCCTTCAATTCTGAAACCTGCCTAATATATAAAATCTGCTTGCGTGCATTTGTTTGTCTAATTGCGTAGGCTAATGTGAGACTTTAATTTAATTTAATTGCAATCCTATTTGTTTTGATTTGTCGCCTAGTTTTAACATTTTTGAGAAGCCTAAGTCAAGTTTAGAACCACCCAAGATAGAGGTCAAAATTCCTCCTGGATCATATGCATGGGACGGGTAGTGCACGCATAAGGCACGATTTAGAATCAACTAGTGCGCTTTAGGTAAAAACTTAAAGATAGTAATCGGGTAGCAGGAGATGATAGTCTGTGCCTGGTGAATAATACTTGTAACACCCTATCTCGAGGGAGTTACGAAGTATTATTTATGTTGCACATGTTGATCCTTTAGGCTAAAAAACTTAGTACCCCCGTCTTATCTTTGAATAAAGTGTTTGTATTTATTCAAATTCTTTTGATAATAAAACTTCCCAAAACTTCTTGTTTTCTCTCTGTCTTTGTTTATCTGACTAATTCGTAAAATTTGAGTTTGGTCGGGACCCTCTATTGTGGATCTCGAAGAGTGCCTAACACCTTCTCTTTGAGGTAATTTCGAGCCCTTACCCAATCTTTGGTGACGAAAACTAGTAAACCCGAGTCTTATGAAAATAGGTGTCCTAACGCACCTTAAACCCGTTGGGTGGCGACTCTCCTCCTTTAACACTTCCTTAAAAGAGTTGTCACATGTCAAAACCCGATTTTGCGAGAAAAAGGGGCGCAACAGGAAGCCAAATAGCAATCAAAGTCACCAACCTCGACTAAATCGGGGATTTAGGAAATAGAGGGAGAAGAAGACAGAGATTTTTTGACCCCTCAAATCTTCGTGGTTCCCGAAGAATTAGACGCCACCAAATCGACGGTCGAAGATCTTGAACAAGTTATATTGATCGAGTACCTGCCCGAGTGAAAGGTATACCTGGGAACGAGGTTAACCCCCGAAGTCAAGAAAAGATTATTAAATTTCTTATCGATAACATAAATTATTTTGCTTGGTCCCACTTAGACATGACAGGGATCCAACCACAGATAACAACACATAAAATTAGCCTGGATCCAAAGTTCAGGCCGGTAAAATAAAAGAGAAGGCCTCAGACCGAGGTAAAGCACACATTCATAAAGGACAAGGTAACTATACTTCTCAAAATAGGGTCCATTCGGGAGGTGAAATATCCCGAATGGTTAGCCAATGTAGTCGTAGTTCCTAAAAAAGGGAACAAACTTAGGATGTGTGTAGATTATAAGGATTTAAACAAGGCTTGCCCCAAAGATTTTTTTCCATTGGCTAACATCGATCGCATGATCGACGCCATGGCCGACCACGATATCCTTAGTTTTCTCGATGCTTATTCTGGGTACAATCAAATTCAAATGAATCCGGAAGACCAAGAAAAGACTTCATTTATCACCAAGTATGGAACATATTGTTATAACGCAATGCTCTTCGGGCTAAAAAAATGTCGAAGGTACCTACCAACGCCTAGTAAATAAAATGTTCTAAGAACAAATAGGTAAGTCAATGGAAGTATGTATTGATGACATGATAGTTAAGTCCCTGCGTGTAGAGGACCATTTTACACATTTTCAAGAAACATTAAGATACTGAGAAAATATAACATGAAGCTCAACCCCGAGAAATCTACTTTCAGGGTCGGTTCGGTCAAGTTCCTTGGCTTCAATGTGTCGAATCAAAAATCAAGATCAACCCCGATAAAATCAAGGCTATCAAATACATCACTATCATGGACAGCGTTAAAGTCGTACAAAGGCTGACATGGCGGATAGTGTTGTAGGCTGATTCATCTAGAGATCATCGGATCGGAGCCATAGATTCTTCTCTCTACTAAAAAAGAAGAACGATTTTGCCTGGACACTAGAATGCCAACAGGCGTTAGAGGAATTAGAGCGATACCTATCGAGCCCACCATTGCTTCATACACCAAAGGCAGATGAAAAACTTTACTTGTACTTGGCAGTCTCAAAGATCGCGGTAAGTGGTGTCCTGGTTCGAGAAGAGCAAGGTACGCAATTTCCTTTTTATTATGTAAGATGAACTCTAGGAGAAGCATAAACTAGATATCCGCCCTTAGAGAAATTAGCACTTGCACTGATAAGCGCCTTTAGGAGGCTAAATTGTATTTTCCATGTCACCCCATATGTGTATTAACCACTTACCCACTTTGTAATGTTTTGCATAAGCCCGAAATGTCAGGCCAATTGGCTAAATGGGCCATCAAACTCAGTGGGTATGATATCGAATATCAACCCCGAATGTCCATCAAGTCTCAAATTTTAGTAGACTTCATGGACAATTTCACGCCAACCCTCGTACTTGAAGTCGAAAAGGAACTTTTGTTAAAATCAGGTACATCATTGGGGGTGTGGACCCTTTTCACAGACGGCGCTTCGCATGTGAAGGGGTCTGGGCTAGGCATCATTTTGAAGCCGCCCGCGGACAACGCTATTAGACAGTCCATCAAGACTTCTAAGTTGACTAACAAGGAGGTCGAGTACGAGGCCAATTGCAGGTCTCAAACTAGTTAAAAGTTTGGGAGCGGAAGCCATTGAAGCCAAGTGCAACTCCTTGCTGGTAATAAACCAAGTAAACAAAACCTTCGAGGTTCGAGAGGATAGAATGCAAAGGTATTTGGACTAGTTGCAGGTGACTTTGCACCATTTTAAATAATGGACCTTACAGCACGTACCTCGAGATCCGAACAATGAAGCTGATGCCCTTGCAAATTTGGGGTCATGTCGAGGAGGACGAAATAAGCTCGGGGACGTTTGTTCAACTCTTGAGATCCTTGATCGAAGAAGGTCACGCTGAGATAAACTTCACAAGCTTAACTTGGGATTGGAAAAATAAATATATCGAATACTTGAAAAATGGAAAGTTCCCATCAGACCCTAAAGAATCGAGGGCCCTACGAACAAAAGCTGCTCGATTCACATTGGCTGAAGATGGAACATTATAAAGAAGAACGTTCGACGGACCATTAGCAGTATGTTTGGGACCATGGGACACCTATTATGTTCTACAAGAAGTCCATGAAGGTACTTGTGGGAACCATTCTGGTGGCGAATCCCTAGTTCACAAAATCATCAAAGCAGGATACTATTGGGATAGTATAGAAAAGGACAGTAAGGAGTTTGTTCGAAAATGTGATAAGTGCCAAAGGTATACATAATGATGCACCATCCCCGAGAACAACTTCATTAGGTCTTGTCCCCTTGTCCCTTTATGAAATGGGGGATGGATATCGACGACTCTCTGCCATCGGATCTAGGTAAAGCTAAATTCATTTTGTTTATGACTGACTACTTCTCTAAATGGGTGGAAGTATAGGCCTTCGAGAACTTCAAAGAAAAAGAAGTTATAGACTTCATCTGGGATCACATCATAAGCCGATTCGGGATACCTGCCGATATTGTATGCGGCAACAGAAAACAATTCATCGGTAGCAAGGTAACGAAGTTTCTTGAAGAGCATAAAATAAAAAGGATCTTATCGAAACCGTATCATCCAAGTGGAAATGGAGATGCTGAGTCAACAAACAAAACTACCATTGAGAATCTAAAGAAAAGATTGAACGACGCCAAGGGAGAATGGAGAGAAATTCTACCCGAGGTTCTTTGGGAATATCAAACAACATCGAAGTCGGGTATGGGGGCAACCCCGTTTTCCTTAGTATATGGCTACGAAGCCTCGATTCCAGTTGAAGTCATGTATGGGGGCAACCCCATTTTCCTTATTATATGGCTCCGAAGCCTCTATTCCAGTCGAAGTCAGGGAACTCATCGCTAGATTTTGACATACAATAGAAGAATCAAATCACGAGACTATGAATACTATCCTCGAACTATTGGATGAGAAACGAGAAGTCGCACTCGTTCGGATGGCAGCATAAAAACAATGCATCGAGTGATATTATAATGGGAGAACCAACCTTCGCCACTTTAGAATCAGGGACTTAGTCCTAAGGAAAGTCACCATCAACACTCAAGATCCTAATGAAGGGAAACTCGGCCAAAATTGGGAAGGACCGGGGATCTTACAAGCTAGGCACGATAAACGGCAAACAACTACCAAACAATTGGAACATCTCACTCCTTAAGCGATACTATTGTTAAGGTATGACCTTCTCCTTTTTCATTTACGTTTTACACTAACTTATTTTCAGGTGTTCGAGCAAAAATATTGAAGTTATAATCAAGCAGGAAGATATTATGACCCTAAAGCACGCGTGCACTCTTTTTCCCTTCGACCGGTTTTTATCCCAAATGGGTTTCTGGAAAGGTTTTTAATGAGGCAACCATTGTTCATGGTGACTTAGAGTATCTAAGGTCTATTTACATTCAACCTAGAGTACTGGGGGACACCACCCTCAGATGATTTATTTTCAAGGAAAAATACTTCGTGTCAAAATGGCATCGATAGGAAAACTTTGTGATGGTCCAAACGGTCGAATGAACCATGTCTATGTAGATTAGTCGATCCCCAATGGAAAAACATGTACGCATGTATGAATTATTCAAAGAAGCACTTTTCCTTATCAAATATCTTGTGCCTCAAAGAAACGTTTTAACTATACAAGCTCCATACTTATAAGTTTTGTGAAAATTGTCTCAAGGGCCAAGTACAATTACACGTCGAACTATCAACCACCCTACTCAGGGACTGCCGTCGAAAATCAACATGTTCAAATTATCTAAACTCGAAACTATAAGACCTCAAAGAGGAATCCCTCGATTTATAGGGCAAGGCCATCATTCTCGCGGACTAACTCTTCGAACAAGTTCAAAGTGTTATTGGGGAACAAGCCCAAGAGGCATATCCAAAGTCTATGGACAAACTAACGCGACTCGGAGACGTCTGAATCCCGCAATAAAAATAAGCCTTCGAGTTCTTTGAAAACTGGTTAAAAAGGCTAGCCTCGGCAAAATAACCAAAGGGCTTCGATAAAATCTACCCTTGAAAAACCTTAAGTGGTATCGAACTATTCAAATATAAACTTTTGCTAAGGCGCAAGAAGCAAACGGGTTTCGATCAATATTAACCCCTCAAAAAACCCAATGGGTAAAAAATACATGCTAAGACATAACAAAATATTATTAAGTTTTTAAGCCGAAAGAGGGAATAAAAAAAAAAGCCATTCTTTTGAGGCCATATCAGTCCAATTGAAAGATCCTAAAATCCAATACCTTTAAAGTTCGAGAACGTGTTCTCACTCAATTTGAACCTAAGGGTTCCACTACTTCAAGCTCGAATAAAACTCACTCGACTATAGTTCGAGGATTTATCATTGCCCGATACAAACCTTAAAGGTTCTGTTGCTTTGAGTTTGAGTATTACTCAAACTCGACTATAAAAACAGTACTATTGTGACTTCGACCAAGTCACCCAAAACCAAAGTCTCAATCATATTTTTCAAAGCATAAAAGTATGCTAAAATTTTACAAGGCACAAAGCATGTTTGAAGACAAAATTTAAGAAGGCATTCAAAAGAATATATATATATATATATATATATAATTGAACCAAAATATGTACAAGAGAACGACAAGGGTCTTACAAAAAGAGAAAATGAAAAATAAAATCCTAACTATGCCCGGGGTTGACTTCTTTCTTGGGGCAGCTTCTCCTTCGGGCCCCTCGCTATTATCAGACTTGCCTTGGCTGCCTTCATCATCATCAAAAGAGAACAGCAACCTGGCATAGGCTTCGAGCACCTTAGCTTGAGTTATCTCCTCGGAGAGGTCAAAGCCTCGAGCATGGATTTACTCGAGGGTATCCCTCCGAGATTATGGCTTACCAAGATCATTACTCCACCGCACTCGATTGGTGGCCTCCCTCCGCTGAGTTTGGGCAGCCTCGGCATCAACTAGGTACACGTCTATGGACTTTTCAGCTAAGAGCTTCACCTTTTCGACCTCCGCCTTGGCCTCAACAAGCTCGGCCTCGATCTATTTGATCCTTTTGGCTTGGGCTTAGTTCTTCTCTTTAGTGCTCTGAAGTTGAACTTCGGCTGATGACAGTCAAACCGAGGCAACCTCTTTTTCCGCAGCAAGGCGGTCCATGTTTACTTTCCACCGATGGCAGTCAGCTTTAACTTGATCGAATTCCCCATGGAACAAATCGATCCTTACTATCTTCTGCTACAACTGAGACATCAAAATGTTAGCCTCCACCTTCAGGTCAAGCCCGTATTTTTTCAAAGGGGCAGTTACCTGCGCGTTTATCACGGTCTCTTCCAGACGGGCCTTGGCCAGGTCTGAGTTGAAGGTCCTTGAGCTCTTCATCCTTTTTCCCACAGAGGGGCTTAAGGGAATTCCTCTCCTCCAAAGCCTTCTGGAGCTCGACCTCACATTGGCCCAGATCGGCCCGAAACTTGGAAAATGCCTATATAATAAAAAAAGAAATAAGTCAGACTTAAAGAAGGGAAAAGAAGAAAAGAAGTTACAAAAATTAATGATTACCCGAGATAGGAGACGTTGGGCCTATTTGAAGAGGGTGGACGCATCATTAAGGCCGGAGGCATCATCGACCCCAGTAAAGCAATCCTGAAAGGGATCGTGTTCACTAGAGACTCCGCCTATGTAGGGGGTCTTCATGGTCCAAGCCACTCTTATCGCCTCCTCAAAGTAATTCGGCTGAGAAGGCGAATGACTAGTTGTCATTGCCCCGAGCGAGTCACTGAGGGCGCTCTGATCGGCCTTGGGGACTCAGAACCTGCCCCGTCTGGTATGTTTGTGGGTGGTCGAGAGACAATCTCGGCCTCAGGAAATTCGGGGTCCTCACCAAATCATTTCTTTGAAGCCTCATGTTCAGCAATTGCCTTCGGTTCTGAAGGTTTAGCGGCTTCGACAGTCTTTCTAGGTCAAGCCACTAGTGTCTTCTTCTTCTTCTTCTTCTTCTTCTTCTTCTTCTTCTTCTTCTTCTTCTCTCAAACTTTGGACTGAGTCTATAGTGAGAGGAATGTTTCCTTCGGTCCTTCGAGTTTTAGGTTTGGGGTCCTCAGACAACGAGACCCCCTTCCTTTTCTTATCTTTCCCCGGTTTTGAAACAACCGGAGACTTGGCCTCTTCCTCGTCGCTCGGGGACCTCAAGATCGCGTCATTGTTCATGCCTGCACCAAAAGAATCTTATAAAGAATTAGAAATATAAGGAGTGCCTCAAAAATAAGGAAGAAAACACTTACCGTGATTCTTTGCCTCCCATTTTCCCTTTGCCAAGTCACGCCAGAAGCGCTCGGTATAAGAGGAAGTCGAGGCTATCTTTCGAACCCAGCCCTCAAGGTCAGGAACTGCAAGAGTCATCTAGGCAACCACTGCATGACAAATAATAACGTTACATAAAGCAAAATGGGAATATGAATACTAATGGATAAAGATGTTACTTACAATCGGGGTTCCACTTCTCGGGGAACAACAATTTCTCTTCTGGGGTGAGGTCGCAGGTCCTTACCCGTACGAGCTTGCTCATCCAACCCTGTTCCTTGTCCTCATCGACGCTCGCGAACAAAGCCTTTGTTGCTCGACGTTGGAGCTTGATCAACCCTCTAAAAAGTCGGGGTCGATATAATCGCATGAGGTGGATGAGAGTGAACTACAGCCCCTCAACCTTACTGGAAAAGAAGCGGAGCATGATCACAATACACCAGAACGAGGGGTAAACTTGGCCGAGGGTGACCTGGTACCTCTTGCAGAAGTTGATGATAACTGGGTCGGGAGGACCCAATGTGAAGGGGTAAGTATAAGCACTTAGAAACCCCTCCACATGAGTGGTAATACTCTCTTCGGGAGAGGGGATCTGTACCGCGACCTCGTCCCCAAAGTAACAATCTCTCTTCACAACTTCGAGAGAGCCCGCTATTATCAAGCATATATATTGTGACACATGCTCATATCAGTTAGGGACCGATATAGGGTTCTCAACTTTGAATTCAGATTTTAAAACACATGGGCCAGGAACATACTTGTGAGGGAGAGGTTCCACCGGTGTTTTGTCTTCGGCCGGCGGGGAAGAAGAGAAAGAAGCTTTCGCCTTTTGTGGGACAGTTTTAGAGGTTTTCTCCATTGATTCAGGTAGAAGGAAACGGAAAGAGGTGAAACTTGGTATTTTGATAATAACAAAGTTGACTCAACGGGAGGTGAAAGAGAAGAGATGAAGGTGGAATTAAAATTTTGATTCAACAAAAGAGTCTATATTTATAGATTTACGGCGATAGTTCAGTGGTGCTAGTGGCCAACCGTCCTGACAAGGATTAATGGTTTGGGGAACTGTACCGATGGGACGTTTCGGTCATCCCCATCGCTTACGTCATGAGGATGACATAACTATCAGGGTCTTCAAAAAATCGAGTCTCAAGTCGTTTCTTATCATTTTACTCTAAGAAATGAGGGGACTATCTTTATACGATAGAAATCAGGGCTGCCCGATTTCACTCTTTGGTCGAGATAGGAATTGTGATGACCCAAAAAGGGGGTCGTCTTATGTGAATCTAATTATGACTGTGTTTCGAGTCCCCGAAAGCCTCCGTTAATCTTACCTCGATGTGCGTGCACAACCCGAGCGCATATCCGGGAAGCCTTTATGTGAAAACTTGATTAAGAGTTTAATTTATGATAATTAATTGAATAAAATTAACTTTGGTCAACATTTTTGGTAAACGGAACTGGATCTGTGATCCGATGGTCCCGAAATGTCCGTAGGAAAATATCGGACTTGGGCGTATGCCCGGAATCAAATTCCGAGGACCCAAGTCCGAGAAATAAATTTTTAAAGAAAATTATTTTATGAAAAATATTAAAGGCTTATGAACATGAACCTTGATGTGAAACCTGTGCTGCCGGGCCCGTATTATGATTTCGGAGCCCGGAACAGGTTCAATATGTGTTATGTAAGTTATCTGTGAAATTTGGTAAGAAACGAACTTGATTTGACGGGTTTCGGACCAAAATGAGAAAATTCGAGTTAATGAAATTTTGCGGGTTTTTAAAGAATTTGAAATTTGACTTGAAATGTGATTTTATGTGCCCGAGGTCCGAATGAAATTTCGAGACCGGAAATAGTTCCGTTATGTCATTTATAACTTGTCTGCAAAATTTGAAGTCATTCCGAGTAGTATAGGCCGGTTCGGCGCATTGAAGTGAATTCTAGAATTTCAAGTTCTTAAGTTTTGATTCAATTTGGTTTTGGGGTCGAATTTTGAGTTTCGTTGTTGTTATTCAGGTTACAGAAGTTCAAGCGAGTCCGTATCATGAATACAGACTTGCAGGTGCTTTTGGACGGGGTCTCGAGGGGCTCGGGTGTGTTTTAGACCCCCGGGAGATAAGTTGGAAAAAACCAGAATTTCTGCTATCTGGTTTCCTTCTCTACGATCACAGAAGGTGGGTTGCGATCGCGGAGAAGGATTTTGCTGGGCTGTTTATTGTTCTCTGCGATCGCAGCTTCCCCTTTGCGATCGCAGAGGTTTGGGTTCCACACCTTTGCGATCGCATCCTTTTATCGCGATCGCATAGAGTCGCGTCTGGGCCGGGTGAGTTTGTTCTTCGCGATAGCAGGACCTCTTCCGCGATCGCAGAGGTCTGGCCAGTTGGCCTTCGCGATCGCAGGACCTCTGCCGCGATATCAGAGGTCTGGCTAGTTGGCCTTCGCGATCGCATGCCCCTTGCCGCGATCGCAGTTAAGGAATCCCTGGGCAGTTTTATAAAATACGGGACTTAGCATTTTTCCTCCATTTTTATCTTCCTCTTCAAGTTTTTAGAGAGCTCTTCAAGAGACCTTCCACCATTGTTATTAAGGTAAGTAAATTCCATAGTTTTACTAGTTTCAAACATTAATTCTTAGTTAAATTCACTATTAAATTATCTAAAACCATAGAATTAGGTAGTAATTTTAGGGTTCTTGAGGATTTTGTGATTATCCGTTTTAGGCCATGAATTTAAGTAGAAATCACATATTAATGATCCTTAGTCTATGGGTGAGTGATCCCTTCGAGAATTTTCGGAATTTGAACATGCGGGACTTGGGTTGGAATTTGGAAATTCTTCAAGAATAGCGACTTTAGTAAAATAACTAGGGTAATTTCCCGCATTGTGCATGCATTGATGTTATTGTATATCTTTTGGCTAGTTGCGAGTCCTCGGGTGTAGAGTT
>ML288236.1:33808-58997 GCA_005239495.1 Nicotiana undulata
GGCCCACATCATGCCTTATATGCTTTTCTCGTAATGCCTGATATGTTTTTCTTGTAATGCTTTATATGATTTATTGTGACGCCATATGTACTATGAAATTATGTTTTGCATAGTGTTATTTCTCTGAGGCTTTATGGAAAAATTGTTGAATGGCAAGGAATTTGTTGTGGAAAGTAAGTATTGAATATACATGGGATCGGGCCATACGCCACGACAGAGTTGAAAAGAAATTGTGAAATATATGGGATCGGGCCGTACGCCACGACAGTGTTGAAAGTAATTTAATATATGTGGGATCGGGCCGTACCCCACGACAGTGATGAAAGTACTTGAATATATATGCGATCGGGTCGTACGCCACGACAGTGTTGAGAAGTAATTGTGATATGTATATGGGATCGGGCCGTACGCCACGACAGTGTTGAAAGTAATTTAATATATGTGGGATCGGGCCGTACCCCACGACAGTGATGAAAGTACTTGAATATATATGCGATCGGGTCGTACGCCACGACAGTGTTGAGAAGTAATTGTGATATGTATATGGGATCGGGCCGTACGTCACGGCAGTGTTGAGAAATTATGAAATATATGGGATCGGGCTGTACGTCACGGCAGTGTTGAGAAATTATGAAATATATGGGATCGGGTCGTACGCCACGACAGTGTTGTAAGGAAATTGAAATGAATATGGGATCGGAACGTACGCCACGACGAGTGTAGAAGGTACCTTATGGGAGCGGGCCGTACGCCACGGCGGATCTAAGAATTTGTGATTATTGTATCGTTCGGTGGTCTTACCCTTGAAAGTGCTTTATTGTTTAGTTCAACAATTGTTTGGGTTTCTGTTTTTGATATATATATATACTTGTTGCTTATTTCTCTGGCATGCCTACTGTATTTCATTATATTCTATCATATGTTATTACAGTTGGACCATAGTGAGTATCGAGTCGACCTCTCGTCACTACTTCTTCGAGTTTAGGCGTGATACTCACTGGGTACATATTTATTTAATATGTACTCATGCTGCACTTTCTTTTCTTTCTGTACTTGACTGTACGGGTCTGGAGGCTGGTACGTCTGATTATCACGTCGGTGCTAGATATTGATAGCATGGTCATACTTCACGGTGAGCTTCTTTCCCGGCGACTTCCTAGCAGCACCCTTGAGTTCTTTTGTTATATTCTCTGTCCATTTCATTCAGACTGAGACCCTGTATATATTGTAGTCATTGTATATTCAGTAGTTGCCCGTGGCACTCGTGACACTAGTTCCTGGCACACACGTGGTGTATATTTTGGGTTGTTGGTTGTACATATGTTATGCGACATGCCTATTGGTTGATTTTCCGCACTTGTAGTTTTATTTCACATCACCGCCATTAGCATGTTTATATCTGTTTAAAATTGGTTAAAAGAGGAAATTTGTGTAACGGGGAACGGTAACACTTAGTGTTTCTATATTAGCTGGCCTAACCTCGCCGTTGGGTGCCATCGCGACCTGAATCGAGATTTGGGTCGTGACAACGTGGTATCAGAGCCCTAGGTTCACGTAAGTCTCATGAGTCACGGGCAGGCCCAGTAGAGTCTTGTGGATCGGTACGGAGATATCTGTACTTATCTTCAGAAGGCTATGGGGTGTTAGGAAACTTCCCTTTATTCATATCCTGTCGTGCAGTCTATGATGTACTCAAACTTATTCTTCTATTCTCTCACAGATGGTGAAGACGCGTGCATCCAATGTTCCTGGTCCAGGAGAGGCCGCTGCCCCGGCTGCCCAAGGTCGGGGTAGAGGCAGAGGCAGAGCACCTGCTCGAGGCAGGGGACGAGGGCATCCCATAGCTACGCCAGTGGAACCACCAGAGGACCCTATTATGGAGGAACAGGATGAGGTGCCTCCAGTAGCACTTGCTCCAGTGGATTTCATGACGGGGCCAGGCTTCCAGGAGGTCATGGGCCGTATGCTGAGATTCATGGACATTATGTCTCACGCTGGTTTATTTCCAGCCGACCCTGCTACTTCTCAAGTGGGAAGGGGAGTCCAGACTCCTACCGCTCAGGCCATAGGTCAGGCAGCAGCAGCACGTCATACCCCGGGCACACTGCTCGTGGGAGGGGTTCAGCCCGTAGTAGCAGCCCCAAAGCCCAGGCCAGTCGCAGAGGGTGACCAGCAGAATATGTTGGATAGATGGACCCGAATCCTCCCTTCAGTCTTCGGGGCGAGCGGGGAGAGGATGCTCAGGATTTTGTTGATAGGTGCAGGGACAGACTGCACAACATGAGGATTTTGGAGTCCCATGAAGTGGATTTCACCATATTTCAGTTAGAGGGCAGAGCTCGCAGGTGGTGGCAGTCACATATTCTCAGCATACCAGCAGATTCTCCTCCTGTCACTTGGGATCAGTTCGCTCAGCTATTTCTAGACAGATACATTCCACCTTCGGAGAGGGAGGAGCTACGGGGTCAGTTTGAGCGACTAGAGCAGGGGCAGATGTCAGTGACTGATTATGAGGCTAGATTCTCCGAGTGGTCTCTCCATGCCCTTATGATATTGCCTACTGATGCCGAGAGGGTGCGGCGGTTTGTGGCAGGCTTGCATCCAGGTATTAGGGCCTCTATGGCCAGAGAGGTAGAGATGGGTACCCCATACCAGCTTGTAGTCGAGATAGCTCGACGGATTGAGGGTTACCGTATGAGGAGCAGGGAGTAGGTGTCAACCAGGCCAGCAAGACAAGAGGGCCAGATTCACATGTGACTTCAGGGGTGCTCCAGCTAGGGGTAGAGGTCAGTTCGGAGGTGGCCAGTTCAGTAGGCCTTCATATTCAGCACCTCCACTACCTCCCAGGGATATTTCAGCGAGGCCTCAGTTCGGCGCTATGCCAGAGTGTTCCTATCGTCCCCCACCCACCCAGGGTGCACCCAGTAGTTATTCCAGTCATCAGAGATCCTGTAGTTCCTATTTCAGTGCCTTACTAGAGGGTTCACATCACCCTCAGGCTAATCAGGGTTCTTCCTCTTTCGGGCAGCGGGTTGTAACACCAGGAGGTTGTTTCGAGTGTGGGGAGCCAGGTCATACGATGAACTATTGTCCCAGGTATCGGGGAAAGGCAGTGCAGTAGATTTATCAGCCTAGGAGTTCAGCACCAGCAGCCCGACCGCCTCGAGGTGGAGGATAGGTCGGCAAGGGTCGTCCTAGAGGGGGAGGCCAGTTAGGAGGAGGTCAATTAGTTCCTGTTCACTCTGGGGGAGTTCAGCCTTCAGGAGCCTCAGCCTGATTTTATGCCATTCCGGCAAGATCAGATGCAGTGGCCTCAGACGCCGTGATCACAGGTATTATCTCAATATGTGGTAGGGAGGCTTCGGTACTATTTGATCCAGGATCCTCGTATTCATATGTTTCCGTACTATTTGCTCATTTTCTGGATACCCCTCGTGAGTCCTTGTGTTCTCCTATATATGTGTCCACACTTGTGGGTGATTCTGTGGTGGTAGACCCATTCTACCGGTCTTGTGTGGTCATTTTCTACAGTTTCGATACCAGAGCAGATCTTTTATTGCTGGATATGATTGATTTTGAGGTTATCCTAGGCATGGATTGGCTATCTCCTTATCATGTTGTGTTAGATTGCCATGCCAAGACAGTCACTTTAGCCATGCCTGAGTCGCCTAGACTAGAATGGAGAGGTTCTTCCGTTAGTGCCTCCAGCCGGGTTATTTCCTTCATAAAGGCTCGGCATATGGTCGAGAAGGGTTGTTTGGCTTACCTTGCTTATGTGCGGGACACCACCGCCGAGTCTCCTACCATTGATTCAGTGCCTGTTGTTCGAGAGTTTCCGGATGTGTTTCCTTCGGATCTTCCAGGCATGCCTCCAGATCGAGATATTGACTTCTGTATTGATTTGGCTCCAGATACTCAGCCTATTTCCATTCCCCCTTATCGTATGGCTCCTAAGGAGCTAAAGGAGTTGAAGGAGCAGCTTGAGGAGTTGTTGGCCAAGGGGTTCATCAGGCCGAGTGTGTCGCCGTGGGGTGCTCCAGTCTTATTTGTGAAGAAGAAGGATGGGTCTATGCGGATGTGCATTGACTATCGCCAGCTAAATAAACTGACCATCAAGAATAAGTATCCTCTGCTGCGCATCGATGATTTGTTTGATCAGTTACAGGGTGCTCGAGTGTTTTCCAAGGTTGACTTGAGATCGGGTTATCATCAGCTGAGGATTCGGGCTTCAGATGTTCCGAAGACTGCATTTCGTACCAGGTATGGCCATTATGAGTTCCTGGTGATATCCTTTGGTCTAACTAATGCCCCAGCAGCATTCATGGACTTGATGAATAGGGTATTCAAACCGTATATTGATTCCTTCATCATCGTCTTCATTGATGACATCTTGATTTATTTGCGGAGCTTGGGTGAGCATGAGCAGCACTTGAGCGTTGTGCCCCAGACCTTGCGGGAACAGAAGTTGTATGCTAAGTTCTCCAAGTGCGAGTTCTGGTTAGATTCCGTGGCATTTTTGGGGCATGTGGTATCCGAAAAAGGTATCAAGGTTGATCCTCAAAAGATTGAGGCGATTCAAAGTTGGCCGCGTCCTACTTCAGCTACAGAGATCAGGAGTTTCTTGGGCCTAGCAGGCTATTATCACCGATTCGTGGAGGGGTTCTCCTCTATTGCAGCCCCACTGACCAGATTGACTCAGAAGAATGCCCCGTTTCGGTGGTCCGACGAGTGTGAGGCGAGCTTTCAGAAGCTCAAGTCAGCTTTGACCTCAGCACCAGTTCTGTCATTGCCTTCCGGTTCTGGGATGTATACCGTGTATTGCGACGCTTCACGCGTCGGGTTGGGGTGTGTGCTGATGCAGGATGGCAGGGTTATTGCTTATGCTTCGCGACAGCTGAAGGTTCATGAAAAGAATTACCCTGTGCACGATTTGGAGTTGGCGGCGATTGTTCATGCTTTGAAGATATGGCGGCATTATCTATATGGTGTATCTTGTGAGGTCTATACTGACCACCGCAGCCTACAGTACTTGCTTAAGCAGAGGGACCTTAACTTGAGGCAGCGGAGATGGCTTGAGTTGTTAAAAGATTATGATCTCACTATTTTATATCACCCGGGCAAGGCGAATGTAGTAGCAGATGCTTTGAGCAGGAGGGCAGCGAGTATGGGTAGCTTGGCCTACATTGCAGCTGAGGAGAGACCTTTAGCCTTGGACATTCAGTCCTTGGCCAATCGCCTTGTGAGATTGGACCTTTCAGAGCCTCGTCGAGTTTTGGCTCATGTAGTTGCTCAGTCTTCATTGTTGGGGGAGATTAAGGCTCGACAGTTTGATGATCCATGCCTTGCAGAGCTTCGGGATGCAGTGGTCCAAGGCAGGGCCAAGGAGGTTACTTTAGGCGAGGATGGTGTCTTGAGGCTCCAGGGCTGTTTATGTGTTCCTAATATTTATGGCTTGAGGAAGAGAGTTTTAGAAGAGGCCCACAGTTTTCATTATTCTGTTCATCCGGGTGCGACGAAGATGTACCGTGATTCGAAGCAGCACTACTGGTGGAGGCGGATGAAGAAAGATATAGTGAAGTTTGTGGCTAGGTGTCTCAATTGTCAGCAGGTCAAGTACGAGCACTTGAGGCCAGGAGGCCTGTTTCAGCAGATGCCCATTCCTGACTGGAAATGTGAGCGCATCACCATGGATTTTGTGGTTGGGTTGCCTCGAACTTTGCAGAAGGTTGATGCGGTTTAGGTCATTGTGGATAGATTGACCAAATCGGCGCATTTTATTCATGTGGCCACTACTTATACTACGGAGTGGCTGGCCAAGATTTATGTTCGGGAGATAGTCCGGTTGCACGGGGTGCCGGTGTCCATTATATCAGATCGAGGTTCTCAGTTCACCTCGCACTTCTGGAGAGCATTGCACAGTGAGATGGGCACTCAGATAGATCTCAGTTCAGCATTTCACCCTCAGATTGATGGTCAGTCGGAGCGTACAGTTCAGATTTTGGAGGATATGCTCAGAGCTTGTGTGATTGATTTTGGCGATCAACGGGACCAGCTCTTGCCTTTGGCAGAGTTTGCATACAATAACAGTTATCAGTCCAGCATTGAGATGGCTCCATTCGAGGCTTTATATGGTCGGCGATGTCGTTCTCCGATTGGGTGGTTTGAGCCTGGCGAGGCCAAGCTATATGGTACAGATCTGGTGAGAGATGCCTTGGAAAAAGTGAAGATTATTCAGGCAAGGCTCCGCGCAGCTCAGTCCAGATAGAAGAGTTACACAAATCAGCGGGCGCGTGATGTAGAATTTATGGAGGGAGATAAGGTTATGTTGAAGGTTTCGCCGATGAAGGGCGTTATGAGATTCGGGAAGAAGGGCAAGCTGAGCCCCAGGTTTATAGGCCCTTTCGAGGTGTTGAGGCGAGTCTGGGAGGTTGCTTACGAGCTCGCTTTACCTCCCGCCTTATCAAGAGTTTCATCCGGTATTTCATGTATCCATGCTCCGGAGATATCATGCAGATTTCTCTCACGTAATTGATTTCAGCACTATTCAGTTAGATGAGAAGTTGGGCTTCGAGGAGGAGCCAGTGCTATTATTGAGAGGCAGGACCGCCAATTGAAGTCTAAGAGAATTTATGCCTCGATGAGGAGACTTGGGAGTCTGAGGAGGACATGCGGAGCAGGTATCCACAGCTATTCAGTACTTCAGGTACGATTCTACGTCCGTTCGAGGACGAACGTTTGTTTTAGAGGGGGAGATTGTGATGACCCAAAAAGGGGGTAGTCTTATGTGAATCTAATTATGACTGTGTTTCGAGGCCCTGAAAGCCTCCGTTAATCTCACCTCGATGTGCGTGCACAACCTCGGCGCGTAGCTGGGAAGCCTTTATGTGAAAACTTGATTAAGAGTTTAATTTATGATAATTAATTGAATAAAGTTGACTTTGGTCAACATTTTTGGTAAACGGATCTGAATCTGTGATCTGACGATCCCTGAAGGTCCGTAGGAAAATATGGGACTTGGGCGTATGCCCGGAATCGAATTCCGAGGACCCAAGTCCGAGAAATGAATTTTTAAAGAAAATTGTTTTATGAAAAATATTAAAGGCTTATGAACATGAACCTTGATGTGAAACCTGTGCTGCCGGGCCCGTATTATGATTTCGGAGCCCGGAATAGGTTCAATATGTATTATGTAATTTATCTGTGAAATTTGTAATAAACGGACTTGATTTGACGGGTTTCGGACCAAAATGAGAAATTTCGAGTTAATGAAGTTTTGAGGATTTTTAAGAATTTGAAATTTGGCTTTAAATGTGATTTTATGTTCCCGAGGTCCAAATGAAATTCCATGACCGGGAATAGTTTCGTTATGTCATTTATAACTTGTCTGCAAAATTTGAAGTCATTCCGAGTAGTATAGGCCGGTTCGGCGCATTGAAGTGAATTCTAGAATTTCAAGTTCTTAAGTTTTGATTCAATTTGGTTTTGGGGTTGTATTCTGAGTTTCGTTGTTGTTATTCAGGTTCCAGAAGTTCGAGCGAGTCCGTATCATGAATGTTGACTTGCCGGTGCTTTTGGACGGGGTCCCGAGGGGCTTGGGTGTGTTTAAGACCCCCGGGAGCTAAGTTGGAAAAACCAGAATTTCTGCTATCTGGTTTCCTTCTCTGCAATCGCAGAAGGTGGGTTGCGATCGCGGGAGAAGGATTTTGCTGGGCTGTTGATTGTTCTCTACGGTCGCAGCTTCTCCTTTGCGATCGCAGAGTTCTTGGTTCCACACCTTCGCGATCGCAGCCTTTTATCGCGATCCCATAGAGCCGCGTCTGGGCCGGGTGAGTTTGTTCTTCGCGATCGCAGGACCTCTGCCGCGATTGCAGAGGTCTTGCCAGTTGGCCTTCGCGATCGTAGGACCTCTGCCGCGATCGCAGAGGTCTGGCCAGTTGGCCTTCACGATCGCATGCCCCTTGTCGCGATCGCAGTTAAGGAATCCCTGGGCAGTTTTATAAAATACGGGACTTTGCATTTTTCCTCCATTTTCATCTTCCTCTTCAAGTTTTTAGAGAGCTCTTCAAGGGACCTTCCACCACTGTTATTGAGGTAAGTAAATTCCATAGTTTTACTAGTTTCAAACATTAAATCTTAGTTAAATTAACTATTAAATTATCTAAAACCATAGAATTAGGTAGTAATTTTAGGGTTCTTGAGGATTTTGTTATTATCCGTTTTACGCCATGAATTTAAGTAGAAATCACACATTATTGATCCTTAGGCTATGGGTGAGTGATCCCTTCGAGAATTTTCAGAATTTGAACATGCGGGACCGGGGTTGGAATTTAGAAATTCTTCAAGAATAGCGATTTTAGTAAAATAACTAGGGTAATTTCCCGCATTGTGCATGCACTGATGTTATTGTATACCTTTTGGCAGTTGCGAGTCCTCAGGTGCATAGTTCGGAGTTTCGGGCGCAAATTATGGTCCGAGGGGTAGATTCGACACGAGGTGAGTCTTCTTTCTAACCTTGTAAGAGGGAATTGTCTCCATAGGTGATGTATATGCTATGTGTAAATTGTTTGGGGGCTACGTACGCGCCAAGTGACGAGAGTCCGTACGTAGCGGCTATTATTGTTATGTCCGGGTAGTTAGGCCCACGGCAGTGTTGGAAGGAAATTGAAATGAATATGGGATCGGGTCGTACGCCACGGCGAGTGTAGAAGGTACCTTATGGGAGCGGGCCGTACGCCACGGCAGATCTAAGAATTTGTGATTATTGTATCGTTCGGTGATCTTACCCTTGAAAGTGCTTTATTGTTTAGTTCAGCAATTGTTTGGGTTTCTGCTTTTGATATATATATACTTGTTGGTTATTTCCCTGGCATGCCTATTGTATTTCATTATATTCTATCATATGTTATTACTGTTGGACCTTAGTGAGTATTGAGTCGACCTCTCGTCACTACTTTTGCGAGTTTAGGCGGGATACTCACTGGGTACATATTTATTTAATATGTACTCATGCTGCACTTTCTTTTCTTTCTGTACTTGACTGTACATGTCCGGAGGCTGGTACGTCTGATTATCAGGCTGGTAAGCATAAGGTGATTTCTCCCATAGTGGACCTTTGTGAACCATCGAAGGCCTTTACATTGATCTCTCCTTCCTTTATCTCATGTAGACTCTTGCCCAATCTCTTGCGTGTGACCAGCGGACAGATGTTGAGGCTGGAACCCCCATCAATTAGGATCCTTGTGATGAAATGATTCTCACATTGTACAGTGATGTGTAGTGCTCTGTTATGCCCTAGCCCTTCGGGCGGTAGCTCATCTTCATGGAAAGTGATCTTTTGACTCTCTAGTATCTAGCCCATCATGTTGGCCATTTCCCCACTGGTGATATTGTCTGGCACGTATGCTTCACTCAGCACCCTTAGCAAAGCACTCCTGTGAGTTTCAGAGTTTTGTAACAGGGAGAGGATGGATATCTGAGCTGGCGTTTTGTTCAATTGGTCGAGGATTGAGTATTCCTTGGCTTGTATCTTTCTCCACTGATTGTCTGAACCTGTTTCAATGATGGGGGGACGGTTGTTGGCCTGCTTGCTAGACTCGGCCAAATGTTTGGGGGTATAAACTCTGCCAGTTCTTGTCATACCCTGTGCATCGATGGCTTCTTCAGACTTGCCTTTACCTTTCCTCCTTGCTTCAGCGGTATAGTCCCACGGAATGGCGTCTGAGTAAAAGGGTGCCACTGGGATAGGTGTGGTCATTCTTATTCTTGGCGGACTATATGTTATAGATGGCCGGACTGCAACTTTGAGTGGTCGCACAAACTCGACTTCGATCGGTCCTGGGGCCTTTCCTTTGGCGGGTGGTCTTGATTCAAACTCAAGTAGAATGGACATATTTACCTCAACTTCCTCAGATGGATGCATCTGGACCACGATTGGATTAAGAGTAATCACAGGCTTCTTCAGATCACCCTTGGCAATTAGCCCAATTGACCCCTCGCGATCCCAATCATCTTCAACCTCAATCATGTGGACACCGCCTTTATGGTCTGGTAGCGGATTATTGCGAACATTAGGAGCAGGGTCCTTGGCTACAATGATCTTTTTATCTATGGGGGTTTGTATCTTGTCTTTCAAGGAACGACATTCCTCGATGGTGTGTCCCTTCATGCCGGAGTGGTAAGCACAGGTTTTGTTTGGGTTGACCCACTGAGAAGGGTTCTCAGGGACGCCAGCGGGAATGGGTGTGACATAACTGGCGGCTTTGAGCTTTTCGTATAATTGGTCAATGGGTTCAGCTATGGCGGTATACTGTTTTAGTGGACGACGGTCAAAGTTTGGGCGAGGTCTCGGGATTTTTTGGCGATTAGGTGGTGATTGATAGTGAGAAGGTTGGGAATTGTAGGCATTATAGACGGGAGCTGGTTGTGAGTATCTGGGCAAGGTAGGCTGGCATGTGGATGGTGGAGTTTGGTAGGTGGGTCAGGATGTCTGGTATTGAGGTGAAGGTGCTTGGTAGCTTGGAGCTGGTTGGTATGTGAAGGAAGGTGCAGGGTACACTTTGTATTTGGGAGGGAACTTGGCTTGTTGTGCCACCATCACGGCTCCTACATCCCTTTTCTTGGACACACCATCGGATTGGAGAGCTTTATTGGTAGCCTGTAAGGCTTCAAAATTAGTAACCATAACATTTTTTATGCCTTCCTCGATTCGCTCTCCTAGCTTGATAATATCAGAAAACTTGTGCCCCTCGACCATCATCAGCCGCTCATAGTACTGAGGATCCTGAGCGCGCACAAAGAATTTCTTCATTTGTTCCTCTTCCAAGGCTGGCCTGGTCTTGGAAGCCTCTGACCTCCAACGAGTAGCAGACTCGCGAAAAGTCTCAGTTGGTTTCTTCTTCAAGTTCTGGATGTAGAACACATCCGGTGCATTCTCCGTGTTGAATCTGAATCTATCCATGAAGTCCATAGCAATGTTCACCCAATTGATCCATTTCTTTGGATCCTGGTTGATGTACCAAGATAGTGCATCACCTTTCAAACTCCTCATGAAGAGTTTCATGTGGATCCTTTCATCTTTCCCCACGCCGACCAATTTGTCGCAGTAAGTCCTCATATGGACTCTTGGGTCACCAGTACCGTCAAACATCTCGAACTTAGGAGGTTTGTACCCCTCGGGCAATTCAACATCTGGCTGTATGCAAAGATCCTCATAGTTCAATCCCTCAACCCCTTTAACTCCTTTGACGCCCTGAACTCGATTGGTCAATTTCTTGAGTTCCTCGGCCAGATTCCTGATGAGCTTATCTTTCTCGTCGGATTCATGGGTATGTGGTGTGGAATGAGCTACGGTTTCCACATAAATGGGGTTGTTGTAAGCCAGGAAGTGGTCTCTCGTCTGATCCTGGAGAGGCGGAGTGTTGTAGTGACATGTGTTGCGTGGTGGTGGTGGAACGGGATCTTTGGGGTGATTGGGTTGTTTGGGGATGTTTTGGGGTAAAGTGGGGTTCAAAGTATTTGGGAAGTGAACGTCTGGGACGTTGAGGGAGAATGATAAGAGGGCCAAATCCTTGACTTGGTCAAGTTCCTCTTGGAACTTTAGAAGCTTCTTCTTTAGTGGAGACATACCCTCGTGCAAAACCTGAATACCCTGACCATCAGTGATCTCAACCTGTTCATCCCTGTTGTCTTTTCTAGTACCACTTGCATCTTCCATCTTGTTTTTACCCTTACTTTTCCCTTTAGGAGGAGTAGGAGGAGGGACCTTTGATCTGGTGCAATAAGTTGTTGATGCCAAAGTGCATGAACTAACATGTGGGGAAGGGGAATAACTAACAAAAAAGGTAGTGAAGTTAGTGAAGATTATGAAGAATATTGCGGTAATTTAAACATGTAATGCGAAGAATGTAAAACGCATCCTATGTTGGGGAACCTCTTTATGCCCGAGGTAGGCCTAACGACAAATTAATTTGGAAAACTTAAATACTAAATGCCTCAATTTATTGATAATAAAATAGACAAATCCAACTTGACTCTAAGAATACGAAAATGTAAAATGACACTAATGGCCAGTGGCCTTATTACATCAAAAGCAAAGTAAAGACAAATTCTATCTATTTGGTCCCAGAAGCACCTTCCCCAGACTCGGCACCTCTACTTTCCTTGATCAACATTCCCATCTCACGGAGTCCCAGCAGTAAGTAGGTCTTAGCTAGAATTCCCATTTCAGTTCCCTTGGTCTTTTGACAAGTCTCGATCCTCCTAAGGAACTTTTCCTCCAAGTCAACTATGCCTCGTTCCAAGTGTTCTAGCCTCTGAGTGGAAGTGATGGCCATGTCTTTCCATTCCTCGATCAGCTTCTTGTTGGCTATGCGGATTTTGTGATGATCTTCTTCACAGTCACGGAGCCTTTTGCCAAGCTGGTTTAGCCTAGTTGTTGCCTCGGCTTTCTCATCTATGACCCTATGTCCTCAAGCGAACCCTGGATCAATACTTCCTCCCCAGTTATCTTCCAACCATCCCAGATAGTAAGGAGAGAACCCTGCGTGATACCTGTCGGGCTCGATAGTATCCTTCTCTAACCGGATCCTGTAGTGCCACAATTGTTGAGCTTGACACTTGTGAGGGCTGTCATCATTTTGGAAGTCCGCCCTGAGGTGACTCATTTTCTCGACCCTTGGGACGACTTTCTTCCTCCCTGCTTGCCTCATGACGCGAATCGGGACATAAGGGTATGTCCCTCTAAGACCAATCAATATCAATAACGAAGAGTCTCTTGTCCGAATGATGAATTTGTCGGTCGAGAACCACTCGAACATCCATTGGATCTGATCCTTGGTCAGATTTTCCAATAACTCAACCCATCCATTGGCATTTTCTGCCTGTGCAAACATGTCAGGGATGTAGTTCATACGCGTTGGATGATGGAAAGCAATATGATCATCCCAGATTCTCCTATGTATGTCTTGACGGTAGTCACCCCTTTGCAAATGCTCGGTGAGCCAAAGCTGAAGTAGCACGTTGCAACCCTCAAAATGTTTCGCTCCTCGTTGACAGTTCTCCAAAGCTCGGTATATGTCAGCAACAATCATAGGTACAATGCTGAAATCCTGTCCGTCGATCCCTTCCATCAGGGTCTTAGTGACCATAGCCAATATGGTGTGGATTCTCCCCTTCTTTGTCGGGAAGACCATCAATCCCAAAAAGCAGAATATGAAGACGAATACCCGACGGTGAATGTGTCCTAGAGAGGTGAGGGCGAACTCTTCCTGGTATGTGCGGTAAGACTGACTACGACCATACCTCTCGTACAAATAGTCAAAGGGGATGTACAAGTCTTCCAAGCAGACTAAATCCGGATTCTTCTTGAGTACTATCATCTTGAGAAAACCTCGGCATGTTCGGTTTTCAGGCATCAATAACCCTTGAGACTCCCAAGGCAAACCAGCTAAACACCCTATCTCCTCTAGCAGCGGTGTCATCTCATTGTTCCCAAATCTAAAAACCGACCGATCACAGTCCTAGAACAAAGTGGCAGCCTTTATCACCATGTTATTAGGCTGGATGTCCAAGAGATAGGGCAAGTTGCCCCGGTATTTTTTGACTGATGTTTTGTCGCTTGAGTGCAAGTCTTCCCACCAATTCAGAAGTTTTGGGTGGATGTTGGTGACCATGCCGAACCTGGGGACCTCGTGCCTCATCTCTGCAAAGCAAACAGGTTAGGCCCTTATCCCACCAGACTCGACTATTTAACATCAATAATTAGCATGAGCATTTAAGTTCTCCAAATAAATGCACAGAACGTGAAGGCGTCATTTTGGGTTCCAGGGAAACCCAATGGACTTTGGTCAAGGCTATCTTAAAGGCTATTGTGCGGACAACACGTTAGCCTGGCTAGGTTGACCATGATGCATGCAACATACAATAGAGTAAGAGTTCTATTGGGGTATTAGACTGGTACCCTTGAGCGGACAGCTCAAGGGGAAAAGGCACGGAACTGTCGACTGCACCGCTTATCGACTAGTTTTACCGCAAATACGCCTTTCCGAATTTAGGGGGTGATAATATTGGAATAGAAAAACCACTCATTGTAAGCATTGTTATAGGATTTGTTTGGCACAAGTGGAATATGAATGTGGAGCATGATATGCAATAATAATCATTAAAACATATAGGCATGTATTTTCACGTTTGAGGAAAACGGTAAAGAAAGGAAATACAACAGTTATAATGGAAAGCGGTTACAAAGAAAGCACGAAGATATGTTAGTTACGTTTGAGTGAAATAAATACTTGTAAAAAGTAAACAGTTAACAGCATATAACCGGGAATAGGAAAAGGCGCAAGCATTTAAATGAAAATTAAAGGTCTAAATTCACAAAGCAAATTGTAATGGTAAAAGCCTAAGGATTATCCCTAGAAGAGTCGCCATGCTGTCGCGCCCCCTTTTTCTATCGCACGGATTAGGTACGGAGAGATCGGGTTTATGACATTTGGACAACTCTTTAAAGGAAAGGGTTTAAGGAAGAGTCTCCACCTAACGATTTTTATGGTGCGTTAGGGCACCTAGAGTTGGTAACTCATGAACTAGTTTGCGTTTACCAGAGATTGGGTAAGGGCTTGAAATTATCCCAAGGGGAAGGTGTAATGAACCCCTCAAGATCCACTATTGTGGGTCCCAGCCAATAAGTTTTGTGAATTTGGACGGTGAACAAGTAGCAAGTAAGGTTCATGTAAGAGGGGATTTCAAACAAAGCATAAAAGCTTTAAAGGTTTTGGAGAAAAATAAACATTTGAAAAGAAACTGTCCTAGGTTTAAAGTAATACGGATCACTTCAATGCAATACCCGGTAAGTCACACCTCGAAGAGGAGGCTACACGTGGTATTAGCGCACCGATCATCATATTTGTATTCTACTATTCCCGCCCCGTAAAGGTTATTTAAAATGCGTGTGTTGGTTACGAATGTTTATTGCGTGCCATTACCCGTCCCATCCTATGTCTTGGACGGTATTTAGGACTGCTAATCCTACAAGGTGAGTACTAGGCTAGACCCCTAGGTTTAAAGGACAAAATACTAGGTGACATGCGTAACAAGTAGGACCTCACATATAAAGGGGACACATAGAGGGGCAAATAAAGGCTCACAAATCCCTCCACATATAGACATATAAGTAGCACGTCTCAAAAACACTTAAGGTCTCAAAGATGGGAGTTTAAAACAGGAGTTTAAGTAAATCAGTGAGTTGCAAAAGATCTATTTTGGAAACTTAATGAAAGCAGAAGATTCAATTAGGACTGAGTGACTTGAATGATAGTTGATTTTTAAGAATATAGTAGTTAAAGGCAGTGGTAAGATTTAGAAGTACGTAGTGATTTAAAGTTTTCAGAAAGCATAGAAGAAAATCATTAAAGAATGGGTTTGAAGTAATATAGTGATTTTAAAAGATAAGTGACTAAAATACGGTAGCTTAACATAGAGTAATAGTTATCAGTTTACAGAGAACTGTAGTAAAAGAAGTAGTAAGATGGTATCAAAATATAGTAACTTTAAAGAAATACAGAGCAAGGATTCGAAATGGCACGATTTTGAGCAGAGTGAGGTATCTTTGAAACCCCAGTAGTTTGAAAACATAATAGAACAGGAATCAGTAAAAATCAGTAAAAGGAAATAGATGCACAACTTCGAGACTGTTTTAAAATAGAGCAGGAGTTTTAATAAAAGCAAAGTGAACTTTAGCGAGGTAAAACAAGAATGGGAACAACAGGGTTCAAAATGTTTAAAGGGGACAGATCGGTTCTAACGATAGCAAACAAAGCACAATCGATTTGATTATATACATGTTAGGCCTAAGGTTTGCCTAGGCGTCGTATACATTGCATATTTCAGTACTGTTTTTAAGGGATATGAGTGATGATACATTTGCGAAAAATGTTTCAAATTAGTTGACCATATTTTAGCGGGATTATTGAATTAGATACATGTTAACTAGGCATTCAAATTCTGATAAATAAGAAGTCCTAAGGGCAGGATATCTAATGCACAAAGTATCATTCTAAAAACATGGTTTCTATATGTCATGGTTATAAAAATGCATGAGCAATACATTATGGAAACTTTTGTTACTCGTTTAGTTATACTGGGAACATGGTGTCAGATGGCATGAATATAATAGATGTGTTGAAATAAAGAACCTAAACATTATTTTTTATGCATGTTACGCATGTCCTAAGCATGATACTATTGCACACATAGGGAAATAAAGCATATAGTCATGATTTCTACCCATACTATACTAAACATGCATAGATCCCTCCCATATTCACTATCCAGTCCCAATCGTTTGTTTACAAATTATTACATATCATATCAAATGAATTACAGTAATTACAAAGAGGAAAACAAGAAGTTATTCTATAGGCAGCCTTCAAACAGGCCCAACCTTCCAGCCTCACCCCTTTCGAGTTTCACAGCCTTACATAGCCTGGGTGCGGCAAAGCTCCCTAAGGCCCTTGTGAGGGCCCTGGCCAATACCAGCACCCAGCAATTGCCAAAGTTGAGATAGGTGCAGTGTAGAATTACCTACCTCAGTGTGTCAAAGTTCAGAGGGAACTCAAGGTCCCTAAGCAATGCTCACACTGAGGGGGTGGAACCTAAAGGTCTAAGAATAGTGTGAAGTGCAAGAAGGAGTAGTTTAAAAGAGTTTTCAAAACAGGGGGTTTGTTTTAAGACAGCAGAAGCACTAGTTGCAGTATCTCAACAGTATAGGATTGCATACAAGGGCCATGGGGAAAGGGAACATATAGATCATATAATGCTAAAGGAGATACAGAGACTTATGAAAGCTCATTGAAGCATGACTACGCAAAATCAGAAGATTCAGGGGATTAAGAAATGGTCAAGCTTAGATATAATACTAGACAGTAACAGGGGACAATTATAACAGGTAAAATAAACAAACAGTTAGAAGCATGTAGATCAAGAAGAGCATACAAAGTGCAAGGGATCAGGGGAATTAGGAAGTGGTAAAGTTTAGGCATGACAATATACAGCAATGAGATACAGGCATAGCAAGTAGAAGTTAGGAATAGGCAACAGTCATATTACAGACTTAGCATGTAAGTCAGAAGAGATAAGACATGGTAAAGTACTAAAACAAAAGATTCAATTTCATGTTGAGAAGTAGAAGCATAAATAGAAGAAAATCAGGAAGATAATGAACTTAAACAATAATAATAAACATATTGATTGGAGGCTTGAAGATTAATTAGGACATACCAGTAAGAGGGCAAAAGCAGGATGTAAAGAGCGAAGTGGTAACACAATATTAGCCTTGGCTTACAGCTAGCTAATAATAGGCAAGAGGAAAGGCAGTAGTAGAATAAAGAGAGAAGAGAAAGAGCACAAGAGAATGTAGAATAGTATTGATGTATGTGTATTCGTGTCTTCAGTGTTGAAAGAGTGGAGTATTTATAGTTGCAAATAGGTAGTAAAAGACAATGGTAAAAGAGGACAGAATCAAATCAGTGTAAGAAAATATCCGGTTCCCTTAAGTTAAGGGATTCAAACTCAGAATGGTAAAACACATAGCCATATAAGGTAAATAAAGTCAGCACAAGACTTAAATAAGGAAACAATCAAGGTCTGATAAGTAACAAATAATCTTGAAATCAATTAACTGAAGAATCAAGACAAATCACTGCCTTAATTTAAGGGTTGGAATTCAAACAGTAAAACGCATAGGCAAATAAAAGGAATCAGTCAAGAATTGATTTTAAGGAAACGATTTAGGCAATAGAGTAAACAATTAGGGCCGGATTCAGAGATTCCAATCAAGGGGAGACTCATGGCAGTCAATCAATCCAAACAAACATATAGTACTTGTTAACAATAGGGGAATCAGCATCGACTAGGAGAGAATTATTGAACATATAAATAGAGAAGGCAAACAGTAGTAGCAACCTACAGGCCTGGCAATATTTGCAATAAGAGGCTAGAGATAGACACATATATGAAGCAAGTAGGTAAAGAGCCTTAAAAATGGCTGGCTCGTAGCAATATAGTCATAGAAAACTCAGCAAGAGTCGAGCAGTCGAAACAGCATAAATATACGAACATAGAAGTCCAAGGGAATTAGGGTTTTCATCATAAAACAGGTTAAAAACAGTAAGAACATGGAATCAGTAATCATACAAAAGAGAAACTCAGACATACAAGTTGAAATCAGTTCGAACCAATATAGAAAAGACTTAGAGAAAACCCTAACAAAAATAAATATTTAGAGAAATTTTCAACTTGATGAATCTTAAAGATCTAGTCGAGAATAGCGTAAAACATAAAGAAACAAGTTTTAAATCCTTAAGGATAACAGAGATTCAAGAGGTTCAAGTCAAAAAATTAGGGTTTCGTAAAAACCAGAGCAAGAACATGAGAACCTGCCATGAAACGCATGGATGGTGGTGAGAAAGGCATGGCAGCGTTAAAACCCATCGGAGAAAGGATGGACTCAACCCAGGCAAAGCTCCCGTGGTGGTACGGTATGGCTGGAACCCATGGAGGTCTTAGAGACTGAGAAGAACAGAGAGATGAGGCTTCGTAGTGGCCGGTGGTCGATGGAGGTGAGCCTGGAAGTGGCCGGAGATGAAGGCTGGAGGCCATCGGAGAACCAGAAGGTTCTAGAGAGAAGGGGGAGAGGAAGAGACCAGAATAGAGAGAGAGAGAGACGTCTTGGAAATGAGAGAGACGAGGGGGTAGGTAAGTGTTTAATTATGGTAACATTGATCTGGACCGTTGATCTTATTTGATCAACGGTTCAAATCGAGTGTGGGGTTGGGCCGGGTAAATTTAAGATTGGGCTGGGTCATTTAATTGGGTCTGGGTTAGGGTTAATTGGGTTCAAAATGTGGCTAAGTTTTAAATGAAATAGGCTAGGTGTTAAATACCCAATAAAAATAGGTAATTAATTAATTAAAATATCTAATAAGTATAAAAAGATGAAATTAAGTTTAAACAGGTAAAATTACAATACTCAAACAATATTAAAAATGTAAGAAATATAAATTCGAACTTTAAAAGGTATAAAATGTCTAATTAGGCCATAATTACAAAATGATTGTAATTGTAATTAAATAAGACCCAATTGGCCAATTTATGAAATAATTGGATTTTAATAAGTAAAAAGTGATTATGAACGACATACTAAACTGGAAAATATTTTGAGATTATTTAGGGCACAATTTATGAATCATAAAAATATGAAAATATTAAATAAATAGGGAAATAATTTAGATAAAATATGAAAAAATTAGGAAAAATACTCATTATTGAAAAGAGTGATTTTGAAAGCTTATATACAAGTTTGAAAATAATTTGAGAAAAAATTGGGTATCAACACCTTCCCCTTAGCAGCTTTCCTTTTCTTACTCTCCCTCAGAGCTTTCTCCAACTCCTTTTCACTCTGCCTGATTGCATTTCTTGTGGTGCGACTTTTAGGAATAGGAACATCTGCAGATGAAGGGGCTTTTCTTTTCATGGCTGTTACTGGAGTATCAGCTTTCTTGGCTTTGGGGGTTCTCTTCTTCTTGGGTTTGTAACTTTCCCCCAATTTTCTCATCAGGTTAGCCAGGGTTTCTTCAATGGATGAACCAGGTTCATCAGTTGTATGTTGTAAGTTTTCCAATCCTGCTGCAGCTTCTCCAGAGATGCTTCCCCCTATGTCCTTGACACCCTCCTCAGAAATCCCTGGAGTAGGACCATAAATTGCCAATGTAGCACTTTCCTTCCCTATTCCCCTTTCAGAACTTCTTTCTCCCTCTCTCTCAATTTTCTTCCCTTATTTGTAACACCTTTTCTCCTCCTATCAGGAATATCCACATCTACTACAGACCCAATCAATATGAACATATTTTCAGCAATAGCAGGATCATACCTAATATCAGAAGTTACCTTTTCAGTGTCTGAAGAACCAGTTGCTTTCTCCTCATTTGCAGACTTGAAAGATTCGCTTGAGTTTTCAGAATCTTGGGCCTGGCTTGCCTGAAGCTTTGTATTTAATTTCCGAGCAAGAGAGCCAGAAGCAACAATTTTCCTGGCTAGCATTTTCACTCGTCATTTTCTGGGTACTGGAGTAGGGCTTGGTGTTATGGCAGGAGCTGTTTGGGGAGAATGAGTGGGTTCATGAACTGGAATGTTCTGAGGAGTGGAAGAACTCGATGGAGATTGGGTGGAAGAACTTTGTTGTGATGGAGAATTGGAACCATCATCCTCAAGTGCGATACTATATTCTGGAGTGGTTGATGAAGAAGTAGTAGAGGTGGTGTGGAAGACATGTTTATGAAGCTTTGGAGAGTAAAGGACTTTGATCACTTTGGTTGAGTAGAATGATGAACTTGGTTCGACGGCTATGCCTTTCTGAAGAAGAAAGAGAGTGAGAGATTAGAAATTTAATGATGGGCTTTTAAAAGAGTGGTTAATAAATGTGCAACGGGTGTAATTCTTGGTCAAGTGGGAGTCTAATCGGTGCAGGAGTGTCAGTAAGAAGTGATGGTTAAAGTTCCCTACAATCTAGGCTAATTAAATTTTGATTGGACTCGTTGGAACGAGTTCATTTGGAGATAAGTACTGACATTTGAAATAGGCTTGATATGGATAGAGTCCTACTCATGAGTGACTATAGTTATTTCAATAAGTGTATAGTGATGAGCACGTACCTTTTCAGTTTGATGAACCAGGTTCATCGTGTTAGAGTCTCTTGTTTTGGCCTCAATTTTTACAAAGATAGAAAAACATTATTAGCAACCAAAGAGTCATATTAACACATGGCAAGAGAGTATGGCATTTAAGACATGAAATTGAGAAATGATTATTCTGGTTAGTTACATATTTCAGAGATTCTAGCCAAAAAACAATTATTATTTTTTTTTATTTTTGTTTTTGAACTAGTTCAATTAGGTGATCTTAATCATCCTTAATTCTAACATGTTTCTCTCAAAATTCTCCCTACTTAGTTATCTAGTAAAGATACCAGCGATTTGTTTGTCAGTAGCACAGAATTCAATTGAGATCATTCCCTTGTCATAGTTATCTCTTAGGAAATGGTGTCTAACATCTATGTGCTTGGTTCTTTTATGATGAACCGGGTTCTTCGTCATACTAATAGCACTAGTGTTTCCACAAAAGATGGGAATGCATCTAACCTTTATACCAAAGTCCATGAGTTTTTGCTTAATCCAGACTAACTGAGCACAACATGAGGCTGCAGCCACGTACTCAGCCTCAGCAGTAGATAGAGCTACTGAGTTCTGTTTCTTGGTGGCCCAAGACACAAGGCAAGAGCCCAAAAAATATGCCATACCTGAGGTACTCTTCCTGTCTACCAGGAATCTTCATAATCTGCATCAGCATATCCTACAAGATCAAAATTACTACCTTTAAGATACCAAAGGCATAGGTCAGTGGTGCCTTTCAGATATCTCATGATTCTCTTCACTGCAGTAAGATAGGACTCCTTGGGATTAGCCTGAAATCTCACACAAAGCCCTACGCTGAAAACAATGTCAGGTCTACTGGAAGTAAGATATAATAAAGACTCAATCATCCCTCTGTACAACTTGTGATCAACAGATGAATCAAGTTCATCTACATCTAATTTTGTGGTTGTTGCAATGGGAGTGTCAATTTCTTTTGAGTCTTCCATTTTGTTTCTTTTGAGCAACTCTTTCACATATTTTTGCTGATGGGTCATAGTTCCATTTGGGTTTTGTTTAATTTGTAAGCCTAAATAAAAGTTTAGCTCACCCATCGTGCTCATCTCAAATTCACTCGCCATAAGTTTAGCAAATTCCTTGCTTAACTTTTCAAAGGTTACCCCAAATATTATGTCATCAACATATATTTGTACTACCAGGAGATCCTTACCTTTTTCCTTTAAGAACAAGGTGTTATCAATTTTACCTCTTTTGTAGTCATGTTCTAGCAGAAATTTAGATAGTCGCTCATACCATGATCTTGGTGCCTGCTTGAGTCCATACAAGGCCTTGTCGAGTTTGTACACATCGTCAGGTGTCTCCTTGCGTTCAAATCCTGGAGGCTGCTTGACAAATACTTCGTCCTTTAGGTAGCCATTGAGAAAGGCACTCGTGACATCCATCTGGTGGAGAGTAAATTCCATGTAGGCAGCAAATGCTATGAGGAGATTGATTGCCTCCAGTCTTTCCACAGGAGCAAAATTTTCATCATAGTCAATTCCCTCTTCTTGACTATATCCTTGGACAAAACATCTAGCCTTATTTCTTGTAACTGTTCCATCTTCATCGAGTTTATTTTTGAAGACCCACTTTGTGCCAATCACTGATCTATCTAGTGGTCTTGGTACCAGATGCCAAACTTGACTTCTTTCAAATTGATTTAGTTCTTCTTGCATGGCATTTACCCAGTCTGCATCCTGTAATGCTTCAGCAACATTCTTTGGTTCGATCAAGGATAGAAAAGCATCAAACGCACACAGATTTTTCAAGGAGGATCTGGTTTTGATTCCAGATGTTAAGTCTGTTATGATGTTCTCAATGGGTGAGAACCCTGATATCTGTGTGGTTTAAGCACCAATTGTTCACGACTTGATGATCCCATAGTGCCTTGCTGCTGTGGAAAAGGATCAGGGACAAGTCCCAATGAGGTTTGCTATTGAGTTCCCCCTGTCATGTTTCTTAGGGTAGTTGGACTTGGTCCATCACCTGCTCCTTCTTCCATATTTGCTCCAGTTTGATCACTGTTTCTGACCACTCCAATCTCCTCATCTTCATGTTCTTGTCTCTCAGAGAAAATGTTAGTTTCATCGAAGACTACATGCACACTTTCTTCTACACATATAATTATTTTATTATATACTTTATAAGCCTTACTATGTGATGAATATCCCAAGAATACTCCCTCATCACTTCTGGGATCAAATTTACCTAGGGAGTCCTTGCCATTGTTGTGCCATAGCACTTGCATCCAAAAGCCCTAAGGTGGGATATGTTGGGATTTCTCTCTTTAAGTAACTCATAGGGAGTTTTCTCTACAAGTGTTTTGGTCATGCACCTATTTATGATGTAGCATGCAGTGTTTATTGCCTCTGCCCAGAAGCTATGAGGTAGTTTACTAGAAAGAAGCATGGTTCTAGCCATATCCTCAAGAGTTCTTTTCTTTCTTTCAACAACTCCATTTTGTGTGGAGTTCTAGGGGCAGAAAAGTTATGATTTATGCCATGTTCATCACAAAATTCAACAAACTTTGCATTTTCAAATTCAGTGCCATGATCATATCTTATTTATGCGAGTTGATTTCCTAGTTATTTTTGAGTTTTTCTAGAAAATGAAGTAAACGTATCAAATGCTTCATCTTTAGATGTTAGAAACAAAGTCCAGGTAAACTTGGAGTAGTCATCAACTAGCACCATTACATATTTCTTACCACCTCTACTCAAGGTTCTCATAGGACCGCATAGATCCATATGAACAAGTTCCAATATCCTGGTGGTACTAACCATTTTCTTGCTTTTGAACGGGGATCTTACATGTTTCCCCTTTGCACATGCCTCACATACTTTATCTTCCTTGAACTTGATGTTAGGGAGGCCTACCACTAAGTCCTTAGAGACTAGTTTGTTAAGCTGATTTAGACTTGCATGACCAAGTTTTTTGTGCCAAAAAAGAGGATCGCTATCCAACACACTTAAACAGGTGAGTTCGTTTTCTGATAGTGTGGACAGGTCTATGACATAGATGTTATTCACTCTTTTTCCCTGCAAGACAATCTTGTCAGTAATAAGATTAATCACAAAACATTTAGTGGAAGTGAATGCAACCAGGTCACCTCTGTCACACAGTTGTGACACATTGATCAGTCTATATTTCAATCCATCTATTAACTACACATTCTCAATGGAACGTGTGTCATCCTTATCTACCTTACCAACCCTAATAATTTCACCTTTCTTTCCATTTCCAAAGGACACATTTCCTCCTTTGAGGTTTTCAAGTGAAAGGAAATGTTCCTTGTTCCCTGTCATATGTTTTGAACAACCGCTATCCAAGTACCATATTTGGTTGCTTCCTCTCACTTGTACCTCTGGTTCTTCACATGATTCCTCATCTGATTCACCAATTTCCGTAAGTGCTTGTTCTTCTTCCTCACCATCTTCTGATTCTTCATCTGAGCTTTCTCCCCAAGAAGCAACCATTGTTGTAGTTGTGGTTTTCTTGGGATGGACCAGTTCCTTCTTCCTGTTAATTCGTTCAGATCTTTCCCTTTTCCATTCTACTTCCCACTGAGGAGAGTTCTTGATGTGATGGTCAGTTTTTCCACATTTGTAGCATCCCTCGTTGGTTGTCTTTTCTGGAGCTTTTGTAGTTTCCACCTCTTGAGATGCCCTTTTTTCTTATGAGGTAGTTTCTGAATTCCTTAATGATCATGGCCATCTCATCTTCCTCCAGATCTGCTCCCTCAGTGATTCTTAGTTCTAGACTTCTTTCCTTCTTAGGAGCATCCATTTTCATTGTCTGCCTTCTGAGTTCGTAGGCAGTGAGATTTCCACTTAGCACATCCAACCTGAGGGTTGCCATGTTTTTTATTCTTGGATAGCTGTGATCTTGTTCTCCCAAGAAATTGGCAAGACCCTAGTCAGGATCTTCTCAAACCTGTCTTCTTCAAGAATGACCCTTCCAAGAGACTTGAGTTCATTGGTCAGTGTTGTGAACCTTGTATACATCTCTTGAATTGTCTCTCCTTCCTTCATAGTGAAGTTCTCATATTGGGAGTATAGTAGAGTACCTCTTGACCTTTTCACTTGGGGTGTTCCTTCATGAGCTACTTACAAGGTATCCCAAATTTTTTTGGTAGTGGTGCAGCTTTGAATTCTACTATACTCGTCTGGACAAAGTCCACACACTAGCCACTTTTTGGTCTTAGCATTCTTCTCCCATTTTCTTAAGTCTTTAGCAGCGCAATCAGCTCTTGTCTTTGGCACGTCTACTCCTTCAGCGGTCTTTTTCATAGTAGCTAAAGGACCTTCAGTGACTATGTCCCATAGTTCATAGTCTTCCCCAATTAAGTGATCATTCATGCTATTCTTCCACCAGGAGTAGTACTAGACGTTGAAGAGTGGAGGCCTAGCAGTTGATTGTCCTTCCCAGTTCCCAGGTGGTGCACTCAT